>JAVLUZ010000271.1:1435061-1624583 GCA_036768485.1 Mermis nigrescens | reverse complement strand
TCACGTGGTATGCATAACCCATTTTTTGCCGAATATACATTTCAAACAGCAGTGCACTGGAAAATACTAAAAAATATTTTTCAGTTTTTTCCAGTGCACTGTCTGTTTGAAATGTACGGAGTAAGGAGGTTTCTTGTTTGGCTTCTCTGGATCTGATCAAAATAGCTTTCTTTCCCATGAAATCTACAGGCAGGCCCATATCCAGGATTTGACCAGGGGGGGGGCGGGCGGACCCAACATAAATATGTCTATATCTTAGAAAATTCGCTGGAATAGCTCGCGAAAACCGCATTTTTTTACGTTTTCTGATATGCTCTATCCATTTAGATCATGAAATTCGAATTTTTTGATAAAATTTTTGTATCTCAAAAAGCTATAGGAAAATTGTCATTTTTTGATCGTGCTTGAGCCGAAATGATGGAAAATATATCAAATTCGGCACGAAACGCCCAAAATTAGAAGATTTTACATCAAAGACATTCAATTTTTTCACCTTTATTGCATTATCCTACTTCTGGCAAAAATTTCGGAGAAGTGAGGAGGCGGCCGCCCCTCCTTAAATACGGCCCAATCTGCAGGCATATGTACAAAAACAAACTGCTCATTTTTCGCGTGATCGTACGCTTTGAAGTCAAAAATTAAACGGAACGAATGTAGCTAAAAGTTTTATTTCATGAGCGATTCGATTTTGACCTTTTAACCTTGACTCGACGTTGACCACCTAGACCGCAGAAATTCACGTTGTAAACTCGATTCGGATACTGTCATAATCCATTTGGCTTTCCTATATATTTCTTGAATTTCACTATAGAGTTACACTTTTGCCTATGACAATTGCGCAAATTTTTGGATATTACCATAGGTGGGCGGCACCAAAGTTCTGGGCGGGAAGGTGCAAGATTTTTTCAAAGGTCAAAGATGGCCTCATAAATGGTGGTATGGCGAATAAACACCATTTTTCAACGTTTTTCATCGATAATTATCTATTGGCATCAAAAAATTGAGAAAAAAACAAAACAAATTTTAAAAATTAAATTCAAGGGGTATTTTGGTTTCTGGGAGGAGGGTGCATACCCCCAAACCCCCTACGCCCAGGTATGGATATTACTCGTGTATCGAAAATTCAGTAGTGCTAGAAATAAATGAATGTTATATCGTCATATAACTGACATATAGGAATAGGAATCCAGACTATTGTCGTATCCCCCGATATATAAAAGACACCAATCGAAAGTTGGAAGACTTGAAGTTGAATTTTCGAAAAAAAAATTGTGCTTTTTTTGTCCTATCACCTATTTTACGACTATTCTTAAAACTTGAAAATTTTTCGGAAACGACTCAAGCTTCCTATAACTTGAGTCCTTCCCTGTATATCCGCAACATAGTATTTAATTTTTTGACTTTTTGATCGATTTTTATATAAATATTTCTCTTTTTCAGTAGTGTTACAATATTTTACTTTGTTCCTCCTACCTTTTTCGCAGGATTGAATTCTGACTTAAACGGACATCTTCTGATTGACACTGCTTACAAACCATAATTATGCTAATGAATAACACAGCTATTTCGTAGTATCGATTGATGTTCAAAATATGAACTAAATTTTGAAAATAATCTTCCAGACGCTTTGCATTTTCGCTGTACTGAACACCGCCGTAAGATATTGTGTGATAAAAATGTATTTCGGCGAAGGTGAGGAAAATGACCATCCATCACTGGTTCAACAGGAGGTCTCCTGAGCCAAAAATGCAAATGGATCTTAGTGAACTAGTGGCTGCAAATGAACTGTTCATGAAGTGTTGCCAGTCTAAGCTGCCTCAACGCTGCACCGCATCTTGTGAATACAATACAACAAAGCCATCGGTGTGTGCACTGTGCACCTACTCTTGTAACGGCTCATAATTTCCGATCGAGGAGCAGAGGCGTAGCCAGGATTTTGGTTCGGAAGGGGCACATACCAAAAATTTTTATGACTACTTTTGTATTAAATGCTTTGATATGGTTCAGTAACAAGTTTTGTATAGTAAAACTGAGTTTTTCGACCTTTAGTAGTGTGGGTTCCTGACGATCAAAAATACAAAACGTGTGAAGCGGCGCAAAGCGCCGAAAATTTGTGATATTTTCACCATTTTCATGTAGAATTTACGACTTTTTATTGACGAACAGTTCGGAAATCATAAGTGGCTCGAAGCACAAAAAATTTAGTCATTCTTTACCGCCCTTAACATTTTGTAGCTCTGTGGATACTGACACTCTGATAGGAGCAGAAAATTGTCGAATTTGTGCGAGGCAATTTCGACATAACGCCACAAGTTCAGGTTTCTAACAGGAAAACTGCGAAAAACTTTCTTAGTATGAAGTACTAGAATATTTTGACTGATTCGGACTCTTTAAAGCAATGCTGGAGCTAATACAAAGAGAAGTAACAGTAACCGGCGGAGCTGAGCACCTTATAATTTTGACTTTTTTGCTCTTTAAACTCAATTTATACCGTCTCAATCATACACAACGGACAATCTAATTCCGAAGCGAAGCGCTGGAAATTTTTAGAAATTCCTAACCCTTCTACCCTTTTTTATCCTACCAAAAATCTTTGTATATGTAAAGTGAGATTTTACGGCTGGGGATCTGCGGTACGCTCAAGCGCTCCAGCAGAGTCCGGGCCAGAGCCTCGGATAATTTTCTAAGCGAAGCACTTTAATGTTTAGTAACGTTAAATTTTTCGCAAAATAGGCTTAATCTGGGTTCTGAATGAAGCCCAAAAACAGTCAAAATTGATTGACTCTTACATTGAACACAACTTCTGAGCTTAAATGCGTTTTTCGATCTCTGCTTAGTATATAGTGCTGCAACGGATCGCTGCCAATAAGATATCATAGGTAGCGCGATGGCGCCATAGGTGGGCAGCACCAAAATTCTGGGGGGTGAAAAATTTCTGGAGGGGGTGAAAAAATTTTTAAAGGTAAAAAATGGTCTTAAAAATGGTCGTATGGCAAAAAACACCATTTTTCGACGTTTCTCATCGAGCACTATCCAATGACATCAAAAAATTCCTAAAAAAGCAAAAAAAATGTTTTTCTGGGGGGGGGGGTATTTTGATTTCTGGGGGGGGGTATTTCAACTTCTCGGGGGTGCATACCCCCCAAACCCCCCACGCCCATGTGTGGATAGCGCTACCTGTAATATACTTGGCCACCTTTTTTCTTATATGTTTATCACAGCGAGTGGGAATTCTGTGCCCCCCCTCACAGCAACAACGGCTCATAACTGGGAGGTGCGGTTTTTTTGAAATGATAGATAATCAAAAAACTCGATGTATAATTTAGTTTACACTCAATACCGTGTCAGAAACGAGTGTGTAAAGTGTAAACCGAAAAACCAAATAATTTGCAGAGGGCCAATTTTTTTGAAAATGTTACCCCCGAGCTGTAGATTACGAATCTGACCTTAAAATTTCTTTACACTCAATAGTTGTTGCACAAAAATGTTAAGTATACGGGTTTTTTACTCTTTTGCTTGTTTTCAGCTTATCTAAGTCAATTTTGGTTTCTGTGCAGTCCAATTGGTTTTATAATGTAGAGGGCTACAATATCGCGAGGACCAATTTTTTGATCTTTCAATGCAATATTTCTTGATCTGTGATCGTTTTAGTGTAAAGGATTTGAGATGAAGAAAGGAATTTCTTAAGGTGAAACATGCTAATTATGCTTAAAATGTGCCCTGACCTTAGCGTTACAGATCCTAGTTTATTTTGTTTCTATACACCCAATACTGCGTTATTAGCACAAGTGTAAAGTTTACACTGAGTAGCACTTCTCCGCCCAGAGCATTGAGTATCAAACAATTTGCGTAGGGCCAATTTCATTTTCAAAAATGTTGCCCCTCAGTTGCGGATTACGAATGTGACATTAAAATTTTTTTACACTCAATGGTTGTTGCACAAAAGTGTAAAGTATACGGGTTTTTCACGCTTGGCGTGTCCTAAAGCTTATCTATCTCAATTTTGATTTCTGTGCAGTCCAATTGGTTTTATAATGTAGAGGATTACAATATCTCAAAACGTGAAATTTTTTCCTCTTTCAACGCAATATTTCTCGATCTGTGATCAATTAGTGCAAAGGGTTCGAGACGAAAAACGTAATTTCTTCAGCTACTTCTCTAAGTAGGCGGAACATGCTAATTATGCTTAAAATGTGCCCTGACCTTAGCGTTACAGATCCTAGTTTATTTGGTTTCTATACACCCAATATTGGGTTATTGGCACAAGTATAAAGTTTACACTGAGAAGCACTTTTCCGCCCAGAGCATTGGGTATCAAACAATTTGCGGAGGGCAAATTTTTTTAAATGTTGCCCCTGAATTGTAGATTACGAGTCTGCACTTAAAATTTCTTTACATTCAATGGTTCTTGCACAAAAGTGTAAAGTATACAGATTTTTTCCTGCCAGCGTGTCCTGAAGCTTATCTAACTTAATTTTGGTTTCTGTGCAGTGTAATTGGTTTTATAATGTAGAGGGCTACAATGTCTCAAAAGGTAGATTTTTTTCTTTTTTCTATGCAATATTCTTGATCTGTGATCATTTTAGTGTAAAGGGTCCGAGACGAAAAGAGATATTTCTTCAGCTGCTTGCACCCCCAGAATTTTGGCGCTGCCCACCTATGGATATATGGCCTAAAATATTAAATAAAAGAAGGGAACCGCAAAGAAAAGTGCTTCGATGGAACAAAAAAGGTAAATATTTTTGAAAATCTTCATAGTTAAGGATGTAAAAGGAGGGGACTGGAGAAAATTTCCCTATATGCGCAGAAGCCATAGGAATGTGCTAAACAGTTAGACTTCCCTAAACAAAGCGAAAATCGAAGTATATTCTGCGGCCTGTGCGCGTTCCTGCAGATTTTTCGTAGTAGTTTCGATTACCAGTATTTATATTACTTTATTTTGTAAGATTTAGGAGGAATTTTTGTGGTTTTTCATGCAAAATATTGAGTTGGCCATGTAGGTGTAGAGTTTACACTATTATCTTTTACACCAGAGCATTATGGAAGGTAAGATTTCATTAAATGAATAATACGTTGATTATTTAATAGTCATGGAAGTGTCTTCAATGCTCTTTTGCGAAACACTTGTGAACGTTTTGTGACTACACTCACATTTTTCACAGGCCGCAGAATATGCTTCGATTTTTGCATTGTTTAGGGGAAGTCCAACTGTTTAGCAAATTACTATATGGCTTCGGCGCATATAAAGAAATTTTCCCTAGTCCCCTCCTTTTACATCCTTAACAATGAAGAAATTCAAGTATATTTATCTTTTTTTGTGCCATCGGAGCATTTGCATTTTCTTTGCTAGTAGAAAGATGAATCGATGAATATTTTGTTATTACCGCTTTTCAGGCCCATTTGTGGCCTTCTTATTAACAAGGTGTAGTTGAAAACAGAAAATGCGCAAAAACATGAAAATTTGGCCATTCCTTCCATTTTAAATAGGAATATGTGACTTGTAAAGAAAGACAAACAAAGCATAGAATAGACAAACTGGTGCACAATCATTTTCGCACTTTTACTATTACGCTCCACAAGCATGCGCAGTTTCATTCAACGAACAAGTAGTGCATTAAAGCGCTAAAGTGGTGTGAAATGCTGGATTATTTTAGCTGATTCAAGCATTTAAACTCATTTGATCTACATATATACATAACAATAATAATAAAGACACGGCGGGAAGCTCCCAAAAGTTCTGACGTTTTTGCCTTTTCGAACTCAATTTTCAGGACACAATTATTGCACCAGAAAAATCAACAAAATTTTAGAAAAATTTTGGGGTTCGGCATATGCCCCCAATTCCCCCTGGCTCTGCCCTTGGAACGATTGAGAATGACAAAATTCTCCAGTTGGTTATGCCTAATCAGTTTTCTGGATTATCTAAGGATGAAGAAAGCTAAAAAGTGGATTTCTAGTCCAAAATCATAAAATCTTGGACTAAAAATGATAGGGATTTTCCACTCCCTTTTTAGTACTTTTACGCTTAGTGTAATTGAGCCCACTTATTATTAAAATTAGCTTTTTTAGATTCTTATCTTACCCGGGGCAGTAGCAAATATCTTGCAGTTCCTTCTAAGATTTTTCGGTCTATGTATGTTCATACAATGTTCAAACATTTTGCTCAACTCAGTAATTTGAAAAATTTTCGGCGCATTGCGTCGATTATCATATTTATTGTCTATTTGTCTGTGAGCTTTCTAGATACCTACTCTACAATCAATCATTATTCGATGCCAAACTTCTTTAAAATTCCGTTTAATCTCCGGTGCTTCGCGCCGAATTAAATGATTGCTTTCATTTACATAAGATAAAGCAACACTGTTTAGGACAGCAATGGAGCCGCAGGTTGAACGCTGATAACACGTCTTCTTAACAAACGTATATTTAAAATTTAATTTATTTTTCAAAATAAGCAAAGATTTTTCTCAATATACGAAAACTTCATGGCTGTCTTCTTTGTACACGTACGAAGATTTTTGGAGAGCAGAAAAATATTGTACGAATATCGAAAATTTCTAGAATTTTCGGCCCGTCGCGCCGGAATTATAGTCTGTTTCACATAACTTCGTGCATAAATTCTAAGAATTTTTATCATCAGTAAGCCGATGGTTAAGATAATTATATATCAGATCAATGCTATAATCGCAATCTGTCAGCTTATTGTCGGATGATAATTTTAAAATTTATGACCGAAGTTGTGTGCAACAGACTATAGTAATTGTTCTGTTTGCATTTATAAGGATAAAAATTCAGTTTAAAGAGCAGATATATCAAAATTTTCCGGCGCTTCGCGCCGTTTACAATTTTGTTTATTGCCTATATGTGCAAACAATTTTTTTAGTTTTGCAGTAGAGCTACAACAAATGTTTTAAAATTTAGAATCGACCAGTGAGATTCTAGTGCTTTACACTAATTTAGTAATTCGCATTGTCTATCTCAGCCGAACTTAACTTGACATGAATTTATAGTGAATACGCACGTCAGCGTTTCTTTTACAATTTGGCAATTTTCTGTTCTATTCGTCTTCACACCCTGTTTTTTGTATTCGGTTAAGATTTTCTCCGACGTACAAAGACTTTTCGGGACCGTTTTTAAACATGTGCAAAGACTTTCAGGAATACAAAAACTGTAAAGGTCTAAGATTACCAGAAAAGTTCGGTGTTTTGCGCCGAAATAAGTAACTGTTTCGTTCTATAAATTTCTGTAATGGCAGAATTTGCATTCAGAAAAGAAAAACATTACATTTTTCGGCGCTTCGCGCTGTTTTGAGACAACTTTTAGTATTTTTGGTCGTCAGAAACCCAGAAATTGGCTAAAGTTTCCTACCGAAGGTCGGAAAACCCTTTTTACTATACTGAAAGTTCTACTTTATTAATAGTACCAAAAAACCTGCATGCACAAAATTTCCATAGACTTACATCTGTGTACATGTTTAAAGGGGCCCTGTACAGAAAAAACTGTTTTACGCTATGCATCCATAAAATGGCCTCAGATTCTGCTTGAGAATGATAGATAATAGATATATCAAACATTTTGGGCGCTTCGCGTTGTATTGATAAAGTTTTGTGTTTGTGATCGTCAGAAAATTAACTAAACTAAAATAACTAAATTAAGTTAAACTACACGACACTATTAAAGGTCGAGAATCTGAGTTTTACCATGCATAAGTTCAGAACGCGTTACAACGCTATAAAGCTGCAAACAACGTATCACCTATTTCTCTTGTTTGAGTTCAAATGTTTGAACAGCCCAAATATTCTAGTATTTCATACTAAATTAGTAATTGAATAGACGTAACATGACTTGGACTTATGTTGAATACATATATTGAAATTGTTTTCTACAAATTTGATAATTTTTTTATTTTGTTTCTCACAAGGCTTCAAAATTGTGCATTTTTAGCCCGTAAGGTCGCTAGACTAATAGAGATCGAATAAGAACGCATTTTGAATGAACTGAAATATAGTAATGCTAAAATTTACTACGTAAAAAATTTGCAAAGACTTCTGGGTAAGCACACACGTCTTTGCACACGTACTACACTGCACTGAATTCACTGTTGAAAACCGGTAAACTTTGGGCAAATCTCCCGGAATAATCCGGGAATTTCATATGGGGAAATCGCTGGCCACCCTGAAATGAGCAGAGGGCAGAATGCTGTAAATTTGTAAAGGTCATGAAATAATATAAATTGTCGATACATGCAAACTATCATTTTCCGTGCATTTTTAGAATCCTACTCACTATTTTCAGGAGATTACGAAAAAACCCAAAAAGTTTCAAAAAATAGAATTCTGGGGTCCAGCCAATCTTGTCGAAATCCAAGCCAGACATACACATGTATGGAGTAGTGGGGATGTTTGTATACCACTAGAGGGTAATGAAGGAAAACTATTATAATCAACAATTTCTGGTCAATTTTAAACACTTACATAAGTATAAAATTTTCCTTTTCACCCATATTTGACCATTATTCTTCCTTATTTTCCCCAGAAAATTTCCTAATTTTCCATTCTGGGGTCTAGACTAGACCCTCTTCCAGACACATGCTATCCAACTTGCATTGCCCACCGAGTCCGGTCGTTTCATGCTGTTTTTGATTCTCAAAATGTATTTACCTATGCGAAAGACTGGCATGACCGGTATTCTTAAAATTCGGGAAAAATTGAAAAATTGGCTCTTTTCAATGCTCATCCGTACCGTTTTTAGCTTCAGGCGTATGAAGTTATAAAAACAGCGTTATCCCCCAAACATCGATAGTCGATTTATTTCAAACTTGTCCTACTGCAAAATTTTAGTCGCTAAAATCCTATTTTGTATTTATTTCGACAGGTGCGTCATACTTTCGAATTTTCTCACCAGCATTGCGATCCCAGAAAATATTTTATGGATTACGCCACATAATCAGCCGAAATTGCCGGTGATCGACTGCTGCTGTCAAAAAGGACTAATCAGTGATGCATGCTTCCTTTGCGATCCATACAATTCGAAGCCTTCGCTTTCTATTAGGCACATACGATGTGGTAAAAAAATCGGACAATTTCTTCAGTGTCACTATTATAGCGTGCGGAAAAATGATAATCAAATAGATGACGTGAAACTGAAACAATGAACCTTTTTTTGGAATTTACAAAACATAGAGCCTATTATGTGTGCAATTATAAGATTGAAATCGTGTTTTCAGTATCGATAGACGAAAAATTAGAGTTTCGTTCGAAAACAATGCGCATTTTTAGCATTAATGGGCGGTGATCATAGGTGGGCAGCACTAGAATAATTGGGAGGGGTTCAACGTTTCTCATTGAGTACTATCCATTGGCATAAAAAAATCGCGAGAAAAAGACAATGAAAACTTTTCGAAAATTGAATTCTAGGGTCATTTCGGTTTGTTTTGGGGGTATTCGGCCTTCTTGGTGGATGCACACCCCCGAACCCCTTCCCATGCCCACGTGTGGTGGTGATTGAGTATGAGAGATCCAAAATTTTTCTTAGGTCAAAAAAGAGACGAAAAATTGATGGTATAGGGGCAAAAATTACTATTTTTCGACGTTTCTCAACGAGCGCTGTTGTTGGCGTAAAAATCACGAAAATACGTATTTCAATAAATCAGCTCTGGTGGTCCGCTGGATTCTGGGGAGGTTTGAATTCTGGGTGTGTAAAACCCGGACCCCCACTTCCATGTTGTAATTATGAGTGTTTGCTAAAAAACGCGCTCCTATTTTAGTCAAAATTTTCTACTTTACCCGAATAATTTTACAATGCATAATTCAGCAATAAGTAACTTGTTCGGATAGTTGTCAAATTTCTGCATTTTTCATATTTTTTCTTGATGTATGTACATATTTCTCGTCAATTATTTGCGAGTTTCGTGATTCGTTTTGAATTCGTTGGGTCATATGACGTAGTACATACCCTTGCCTTGCCACCTGGTTTTCGTTATTATCATGGCTAGTTTAAAAATGGACAACGTCTTAATCTTGAGGGATCGGGGGTCTAAAAATTTGCAATTGTCAAAAATGTGCCGAAAAATTGGTGATCGGGACAAAAAATTCAATACTTACTTCGACGTTTCTCGTCGATCTGTATTGGAATAAAAAATTGTGAAAAAAGAGAGATAATTATATATTTTTGGAGATGTCTGCTGGAATCTGAGGCTTTAGACACGAGGGTCTAAATCATCCTAACCTTTTCATACTCAGGTGAAATGAGTGCATGAGGAGCACCCATAGAAATGGAAGCTTTTTGGGTTTGTACCCCCACCCAGAAGTTGAAAAAACAAGATTACTGTAGACTCTCCAGAATTCTATTTTTAGTAAGTTTAGTTTTTGGCGATTTTACCCATCCTGACCCTCCACCAAGAATTTTCTTGCTGCCTATGAATGGCGAGGAGTATTAAAACCAAAAGGAGCTGATTATTCTTGAAACTATTATAAACCGGAAAATTCGTGTAGGTAACTAAAGTTGTGTTTTCAACTTGATGCAATGCACAATTTATAAAATTTTTAAGGTCTGATTTACAAGACACTTTTCTAATGCTAAAACTACATGGTTTAGGAGCGACGAGCCTTGCATTGCAATTATGCAATTAATAATAGTAAGGTGTCTCTGGAACTCATGCCCAATTTAAATCAGCGAGTTGCCAAACAATGGCAAGATCTTTGGGACGATAGCTTATTTCTTAAGCATACACGTACAGTTCAAATACCTTAAAAAGTCCTTGAACTGTACGTACAATGCTTAAGTTCTCAAAGCAGTAAAAAATCAGGAAATTATTCAACATGACGGCCTCAATGATCACACCGTGACATGGACTTTTCAGGATACTTTGCTTTACAGTTAGTTTTGAGGAAGTAGGTAGAAATGCGTTTTGATCTGATCTGGAAAATTTGGAATAATTTATTTCGGCAGCTGAATGGAAAAATTTCAAGTCGTAGAGATAAGATGACTGCACGTAAAATTACGAGCGAGCGTATGACCCGCTTTTATCATTAATAAGTTTCAAGGTAAAATTTATGAAACCAAACAATGTCGCCATAAGTACATTTTACGCATGGTAAAATGTAGGTCCATACAATGCCTCTAGATGTACCTACTGAATGGGTGCGTCACTGCGAAAAAAGTTTAGACGTTGTTTCGTTCTCCGATTATGCTGCGTCGTTTATTATTCGTACATTTCGTCATCTCTAGTGTAAAGTACTCAATAAAGTTTGTTAGTAGTTGAGTGAGCATATATGGATAGAAACTATAGTCTATTTCACGAAACCTTGTGCATTGAAAATCATTTTTCAGAGTTGCAAGTAAATAGCTACAAAAGTGGTTTCTAGGCGGAATACAATAGTACAATTATGTATAGTAAAACTTATTGTGCTTTCCAATTGCTAAGTACAGCATCGTGATTGTTACTTCAGTTTATACCGCTTTTGTAATCGATTTACATTGATTCAGAAATTGTGATCCATACACAACGTTTCGTAAAATAGATTATAAATTCTTAGGAATTCGATGGTGTAAACGTAAAATCGCCAAAAATGGCGCCGAAAATTCAATCTAGGGAGTAAGGAAAGGGTCATGCCATGCTTGACTCCAGAACTCCTATGTCCATATGTGTGTGTGTGTGTGTGTGTGTGTGTGTGTGTGTGTGTGTGTGTGTGTGTATGTATGTGTGTGTGTTTGAGTGAGTTAGTGCGTGAGTATTTTGGAATATGTTTTTTTCTTCTGTTTAAGAACCTTAACGTATTTTGGCAAAGAATCTAGCTATTTTAGGGCTCTGCTACTCCGTTCTTGGATATTTCTTTGCACTTTATATTGCTTTGTGTAGCGATTAACAGGTGCGTAAAAATTTAAATAGACTCCATTACAAATTAGATACACTATAGTACCATAATGTGCGCGTATAAGTCTTCCCGTTGCTCACGGATCTAGTGCAAAGATAAATTCGATGCAGGCCGCTTTGCCAGAATTTCTTGACATGGGGTGCGAATGAGTCTTACATTATATGAACTATAAAATCAACTAGTGACATGTCAATCGATCTACTACATTGGTTCAGCTTGCTTCGGAAAGCTAATGAAATGATTTGACAAATGCACAGACATACATATACAAATTTTTTTTCATTGACAAACATTTCGTTTTTAAACCAATAACACGCTAATTTATTGAATTTCTGATTAGGGAGTGAGAGAATAGTGGTCAAATGTTATATTATCCGGAGGACATGGAAGATACTGACGATGAAGAGTGTCAGGATTTCGGATGAGGATATAGCGCTTTGGCCGTCCTGATTATCACACTATACTTTGTTGCTAAATTGATCATAAATGATGAGGTGGACAGAAGATCAGCAATGCCCTTCGAGATAAACGAATTGGTGGCGGCGAACGAAGTGTTTAGGAAATGCTGCGAATTCGTTTTACCCGGAAGTTGCGTCCATTCTTGCCAATATAACGCAACAATGGCCTTGGTATGTGCATTATGTTTTCGTTTTTTATCCGAGAAATTTTCATTTTTAATTATTTTCTTAGCTTTTAAGTGAATATTAGCTCGACGCGCAAGAGCAGAATCGGATAAAGTGATGGTCCTAGGACTTTCTGAAATAGGGGAACAGTAAAGATATTAGACATTTAGCTATAACCTGCATTTCTTATCGATAAAGATCCAGGGCCGGTTTCAATAAGACAAGTTCCATCTTTAACTTAAGTCTGAACTTAAGTCGTTAAGTTCGAACTGTGTTAGGTTTGAACTTAAGTCGGTTTCATAAAAAATTTAAATCCAATTTCGTTGAGCTAGAACTTAAGTTCGGTCTTATAAGTTCCAAATAGAGTTCAAACTTAAGATCATGCGCGCACGTACGCGATGTGAGTAGTCAAACATGCCGAAACACAGATTATAAACCGTTGGATTGATAATTTAAGTGTAAATATCACCGGATTTTTTGTTACGAAAAATTGGTCTATTACCAGACATGCATAGCATTGGAAATTTTGGAGGAACGAGGGAATGGAGCCAAAAAGTTTTTCTAGAATTTTCTCAGCTCAAAAACGGTGGATACGGGTTAAAAATATTTTTTGGCGTTTATGATGATGCTCTATCTTTCTAAAACGTAAGAACAACATGAAAAAAATTTCTAAAAAATATAGAAAAATTTGAATAAATTTCACAAAATACTCGTATAATCGACTGATGAATATATACCGCGCAAAGCGCCGAAAATTTGGCACTTTTGAGCAAAACGATAGCTAAAAACGCTTAAGACGGAGCCTTTTCTAGGAATTTTCTGCATAATCATGAATTCTGAGGGTGAAGTAAACAAGTAAGGTGGTTAGCAACGATTTAAGAATTGTTACAACTTGGAAGTATTAAGATTTAGTTGTAGTCATACATAGACTGCAGCCAAATTCTGGGTCTAAATGGTGTTACACTTGCAAAAATCAGAAAAAATATGCCAAAAATTTTAATTCTGAGAGTCAACCGATTTTTAGGGGTCTACCACATAGGTGGGCGACAACAAAGTTCTGGAGGATGCAAGATTTTTTCAAAGGTCTAAAAATGGCCTTCAAAATAGGGGTATGGCGAAAAAACACAATTTTACAATATTTCTCATCGAACACTATCCATCGGCATCAAAAAATTGCGAAACAAACAACAACAAAAAAATCAAAAATTGAATTCTGGGGGCTTGTTTTCGTTTCTGGGAATGCATACCCCCAACCCGCCACGCCCAGGTATAGTGTACCAGATTCTCGATGATCTACCGCCATGCCCTGCATAAACAACAGACAGCTAGTTGAATTTTAGTATTAGCTTCACGTTTGCCTCAAAATGGTTGAATTTTCTTCAAACGATATTCCATTAAAACTTTGGAATTCACAATCTATGATGAAAAGCTGTCCTCGCTTGTCATTGAAACATTTCATAACATTAGAGAAAACCGAACTTAATGAGAGTTGCCGAGTTTTGGAGTAGTAGTTCTCAATCTAATTTAGACCACCAATGGTTTTTTAAGTCGCAGGATCGTCGTAGGCTGAAGTTTCACATTTCCTGATAATTCTGCTCACTTAATCAAAAACATTTTATTAACTGGCTTTAATCTTAAACATAATCGTTAATTTTTGATAACTCTTATTCAATATTCGTTGCAATGAATAATCCTTTGAACGAAAACAATGAAACAATATTTATTACAATTAAAGTGATGGCTATAAAACACTACTCGTACCAATTAAGTGACTTAAGACAGCTCCGTGCTGTCTTAAATATTTGTAACTTAAGTCGGAACTTGATTATTTTTTGATTTCGGACTTAACTTTATTGAAACTGGCTCTTCTTAAGCTCGAACTTTGCAGTCTGAAGTTAAAATTCTTATTGAAATCGCTAAGTTCAGACTTAAGTTCTAATTTTGAACTCAATTCAGACTTAAGTCGCTACATTGAAACCGGCTCCTGGTGTCAAAATCGCCGTCATAAATAGCGGCGAAGAGGTAAAATTCTGTCTATGCATTTCTTTCTCCTTGCCAGAGGCGGGTTTAAGGGAGAGAGGCGAGAGGAGGCAGCCGCCCCTCCTCCATCGGCGTTAGTTGGCAGGATAAAGGGTGGATATGCAATTTGTAATAATTCTTGGCCATCGGGTAGCACCGGAAGACGTGGACGTGGGGGGGGGTGGAGGCATAGGTGGGCAGCACCAAAATTTTGAGGGGTGCAATATTTTTCAAAGGTCAAAAAAACGGTCTTAGAAATAGTGGTATGACGAAAAAACACCATTTTTTAACAATTCTCATCGAGCACTATCCATTGGCATCAGAAAATTGCGGGAAAAATTTCAAAATTTGAATTCTGGGGAGGGTATTTTGGTTTCTGGGGGTAATCGGCCTCCTGGAGGGTGTATACCACTTAATTCATTCCCCTCACACGCCCGCGTGTGGTTGGGGTCTAGAAACCCAAAATAAAAAACGAAAAATTTTGTGGGGAAAAGAATTGAAGGCCAAAAATGTATTAAAATTGAAAATTTACTTCAAAGTGCTTGAAATTGACCAGAAACTTTGTAATAACATAGTTTTAACACTATTTTAGCGCTCACACCAGGTTTTGAGGTCATTTTGGCTCGAAAAAAGCTCAATTTTTGACCCCCTTCCCATATCAGCTTACTTCCCTCTGATCGGCCATGCTGTGCATCCCTGGCCATTTTTAGGGAGAGGGTTGAAGTCCAATTCTCGGCCAAAAAGGATTAAAAAAGCATATGAAATTGGTCAAAAAAGGCAAGTTTTTGCCTAAAGTGGGGAGGTGATTCAAAAATTCCCTGAGACTGTGAGGATAAGTTAACGACCGACTTTGGGTGGAGGGATCCCCCATCCGCCCTGTTACATGTATGTTTTCACTTAAACATACGTCAAGAACAAGGTTTCTATTTTCAACAGGTACGCGCCACTTTTATTTACGGACAGAGACGTTGCGATCCGAGAAAATTTTTCATGTTTTTTCTCAGATGCGCTAATCGGGGTATGAAGCCCGTATCAAAGTGCTGTAAAGAAAAAGGGCTTATCAAATCTAAAACTGATCTATGTCATGTATTTTGTGATCCTCACGACGACAAAGCTCAGCTCACTGCGAGACACGTCCGATGCGGAAGCAGGATCGATCAGTTTCTTTACTGTCACTATATGAGTCATTTCGTATGGAAAAAGTACGAAGTTATATAGAGATCGAGTGCCTAATAAACAGTGACGGATCCAGAGGATTTCATGATAGGGGGAGACCCAAAGTATGTTTATTAGTGCCAAAAATTATCCGCAAAATCCGTCCATATGCTTGAAAGAAGCAGTTTTTTGCCATTTTTTGATAGGCGAAATCCTTACTGATACAAAAAAAAGTGAAAAAAATTCAAAATCGCTCAAAGTTGCTATGAAAAGCGTGCAAAATTAGTGCAAAATCAGCACAAGGAGCCAAAAATTACCCGTGAAATCGTTGTAAGAAGTATAAATCCTTTTTCTTACGGAAACTACTGTTCTGACGTAAAAATAGATTTTAGGGCCCAGGAAGTCAGCGAATGTCATTATTAAATAAAACTTCCCCCAGCCTCCCTTCAAATCCGCCATTACTTATAAAATATAAAATTACAAATCTAAAAAATAATTTAATTGACATTTATCAAAACGGGAAAAATCACCTTAATTCAAAAGATAGTTTTATTTCTTGTTAATTTCTGTCTTTAATTTGGCCCTTTTTCCTCAAAACATTTTTTCTCGCTTGTGATGTTTCAGATCGTAGAGTGGAGCCGAGCTGGTCTTTGGGATAAGCTGATTAAATTGGTGAAAACTGACGTTAAAAATTGGCTTTAACCCCCTTAAACTTCGAATTGATGCGAGACTTAATTCACGGTCACTGGCCATATTTCAACATCTTTGTAAAGAAATTATATTTTCATCCATTTTCTACCTTCTTTGTGCATAATTTTCCCAAAAAATTCCTGATTTTTCCATCATGGGGTCAAGACCATAGACGAACGGCATGGCTGATCTAGGTGGGGGTTTAGCTGATTTGAGGTCCTAAATTTAATTCTTTTGAACCACGATGACCTCAAAAAGTGGTATACAAGCGCTAAATTAGCCTTAAAACTACCTTATTGCGCAGTTTCTGGTCAATTTTAAAGCACTTTTGAGGAAAATTTTGAATTTTCATCTCTTTTTGACCTTGATTTTGACTCATTTTCCCCAACTTTCCCAGTTTTCTTTTTAGGGGTCTAGACTTCCCCCAAACCCTCCCCATGTGCATGTCTGGTAAGACAAGACTACTTACCCCCATTTGCATATCTGGTCTAGACCGCCAGAATAGAAAAATGGGTAATTTTTTCTGGAAAAAGTAAGGCAAAATGAATGTCACAGGCTGATGAATTTAAAATTTTTCTTGTGAAAGTGCTAGAAAATGAGCAAAAACTGTAAATTGACTTTAACGCTATTTTAACATATATTTTTTGAGGCTGTTTTGGCTCGAAAACCTTGCTGATTGACTTCCAGACCGGCTAATCTGCTAAGATCAGCCATACAGTGCATTTATGCTCTCTAAAAGACATTCATAGCATGAGAATCTGGGCTGGGGATTCAAAAGCGCCTTTTTTGGGCTCAAAAATGGCAGATGCACGTGAAAAGATCAATTTTTGGCGTTTTTGACGATGCTCTACGTTTCTACAGCATAAAAACGTAAAATAATTGAAAAAATTAAAGAATCCAAATAAATTGATAAAAATATAGTCAAAAGGTTCGTATGTGGCGCGAAGCGCCAAAAATTTGTCACTTTTCAGCAAACAAGCATCTAAAAATGCTTAAAACAGGAATTTTTCACGAACTTTTTGGATTTTTTTGGAAAACCGCGA
The DNA here is from genome assembly GCA_036768485.1 of Mermis nigrescens. Taxonomy (NCBI): domain Eukaryota; kingdom Metazoa; phylum Nematoda; class Enoplea; order Mermithida; family Mermithidae; genus Mermis; species Mermis nigrescens. Next base: position 1,607,177 of record JAVLUZ010000271.1, on the reverse strand, counting down.
ATTCTGGGGAAGGATGAAGAAATTCATGGGAAGGGGTGAAAATTTTCAGATCATGTCTGCTCCCAACCCACAGTCCTCATCTGCGGGGCCCGTGAATGATTCAAATTCACGAGGAATCTAACAGCCTTGAATATTTATTGACTAACTTGGTATGAAACATACACGTTGCTTCAATGATTTCATGAATCGATTGCTATTTGATAATTATTGATACTTACCTACCTTGTGTGTTTATGTAGTCACATATTTTCTGCTGCACATTATTGCGCTATTTTAAATTCGTTATTTTTGTTGTTCAACGGCAGTCATAAGTAATTCGTTTTCATATTAAACGAAGCTTGATCACTAACAAGAGCAATGCCGCATTTTTGACATTTCAGCTTTCTTCCTTCAGATTACTACTTGCATTCTATATCCTTAGATTGAAAGGAAAGTTTTAGAAAATTGAATGTGACTGAAAATGTAAATGGGAAAAATAGAGAAAATGAAAAATTAAAGTAAAAGAAATGACTTTTCTAAGAGATTTATTGTCTTTTGATATGTTCGCTATTGAACTCTTGTCTAATTCAAAGTTGATTTTCAAGAATTTCGGCCCGATTGTTCTGAAGGCTGAGCACACTTAGTAAAGATTCTAAGTTGCTGCATGCAAATTCTCCTTCACGATTGGTGCATCTGATCCTGGCACTTTATACCAAAATTATACTAAAATTATATCGAATTATTTCAGCATTTTCCGGCTTTTCAATATTATAAAAATATGATATGCCCATTCCCATACATAGGTAGGTAGAGGTAACCAGAGGGGGTAAATTCAGGAATGATTTTATAGTAAATCGTGGTCATTGTTTTTCGTATAAGGTCTCTTTGTACTCGTACTTATACTGAAAAGGTATCGAAATGACTATGTACATATGTAAATTTTAGGGTACTATAATATGACACAGTCAGTCATAAATGTAAGAGGAGGGCTTGAGGGATCCCTCGACTTGAAGCCGGTCGACCTCTATCCCTGAAAGTTAGAAGCTTTTTGGCCCTCCTCCCGAATTTTGTCGAAAACTTGCGTTTGTTGGACATTTTGAGGTTGTTTTTTTATCATTTTGGCCAATAGGGATCGTTCCCCTCCAAATGACCAGAGACTCCACCACGCAAAATTCTGAGCCGCTGCATGTCTGGGTAAATTAGCACGTTATGTGCAGTAAACATGGTTTCTTGACCCCACCCCAAACCAACCCAACACGTGTGGTTTTCACTCGATCTTCAGAAAACTTAATGAAGCATCACACACAATTGACGGTAGTCTGGCACAAACATGCTACAAAAAGTAAGTTTTCGCATTAAGTTTTTAAGAGCATTTGATTCGTGTCTGATTTTATTGAAAAAGTATGGATGACATACGAGTATGACTGAAACATCGAAACTATTGAAAATTTTGTCAAAGATCTGTGATTTTGAAAGACTGGAAAATGAATCCATAAAGAGAATTGGTGTTTTTTAGTAAGCTGACTAGATCATAACTATTTCGATAGATTCTGCTCGTAAGGCTAACAAAACAAATTAGTGAGTTATCAAAGAAAAATATTGAATTTTGACGATTTTTGAGAGTAATGGTAATTTTAGCTTGTAAAAATTTCGCGCCGAATGAAATTGATGGCTTCCATCAAAATGATTAGAAAATCATGTATTCGTTCAAATGAGCCCATCTTAGCTTCTAATTCATCCAGTTCACTCTGCTTATTAAGAAATTATTTCTTTGCATTGTGTGAAAACGCTGTTAAATATTTTGGAGGCCTTCACGATGCATGTATGTATAAGTTCGATTAATTTATCAACAAAATGCTTCATCTAGGTACAATAAGTGTATTTAAAATATAATCGTTGAACCTAATTCATGTTTCATTCGCAATCCACGCATGGGCATCACCGTGGGCGTGGGGAGGGGGCTACCCCCTTAGAATCCGGCGAACCCCCTCAAAATTGATAAACCCCCGCATAAAATTTACGACAAGTGTTTTATATTTCATCCAGTTTTACACCACCCGGACCCCCAGAATTTCATCGCCTCCCATGTATAATGGGGCATACCCAAACCGAATGACTTCCCAAATTTCGATAGACTCCTCAGAATCGAATTTCAGAGGATTTTATTCTGATTTTGCTCATCGGACCCCAAAATTTGGTTGCTGCCGATATACGGCTAAGGCGCGCAATTTTCTCTTTACTGCATCTACTATTTTAAAAGTCTTGTCAAGAACGTAATGCTTTTGTTTATTCGATGCGATTTATGCATCGTTGAATGAAAAAGTTTTTGTGGCACACATAAGACAAAATCTATTACCTGCACGCAAAATTATTCTTCATATGTGCGTGCGACCCTTTTTTGTGCATAGGGACACGAAATTTGAAACTATCAATATTGCCAATATTTTCAATACAGTGCATGCGGACAGAAAGAATGACTTCACTTTCTTTCATTCCAATCTCGTACGTACATACTTTTCATCATTATGTCTCCATTGCAAAATTAGAAAAAGTGTAATCATTTATCTGTTTTTTAATTTATATGCTCTAATATTGTTGTAATCTTGACCGCGTTTCTTACATTTGAAGAAATAGCCTTGTTTTAGGAAATCAGCATTTGCTCTTCTGGAATAGATTTGTTTCGGCATCATAATTCTTATTGTTTTGATCACAAATTTTCGGCGACAAATTGAACGAGTTCGGACATAACATTGCTTAGAAAGTCTGACAGTCATACATGGGCAGCGCTGAAATTTCGGGGGTCTTACGGGGGCAAAATCGCGTTAAAGCGCCAAAAGTTCATTCCTTGGGATCTATTGAATTTTAGGTATTTGAATTCGGGGGTCCAAACCTCTTCTTCGACCCCAACCCACTTCGCGCTCATCAGTACAGTCCGTTTTAAGCAAGTTTGTGTTCACTTATCTAATTGAGAAGCAACAATAAATTACCTTACGAATTTATTGAAAAAATTGTTTTTGTGCAAAATGGACTCATCAGAAATTGTAATTTGCCATGCCGTCGACTATTGTAGCAATTTTTTCCAGGAACTAAGAAACTTAACTAAGATTATCCTTTTCCGATTTAATTGAGTTTCATTTTTTAGAACTAGAGATGTACAAATGCACGTACATAAATTTATTTGTTATACCTCTTGGGGCGAACTTCTTGATTCTGAAGGATAGAAAATTAATGATTTTTTTGGCGAAGAAAATTTAAGAATAATTATGAAGATTATGCGATTTTATAAAATTCTCTGCATTTTATCCATTCTCGTTATTATGCGATATTTCGTGATAAAAATGTATTCGAATGAAGTCGTTGAGAAATACGAGCCTAGTGGAGGACCATTGTCGCCAATTGATTTCGACTTGGACGAATTATTGACGGCAAACGAATTGTTCAAAAAATGTTGTCGAACTATTTTGCCCGAAGATTGCATCCCATCCTGCGAATATAATGCGACTATGCCGCTGATACTATTAATTTGAATATGTTTTTTTATATTTTAGCATTCACTTTTTATTCAGATTTCAATATTCTGTTCCATAATACTCTTTTTTATTAATTTTTTCTCAAAAGTAGAATCGCACCTATAAATGCCCCGAACATAGAGCAAGAGTAAATGAAATGCGTCAAGAATGTCCTTTAAATATGAAAATTTAAGTTTACTAATGGACGCGCTGGGCATTGACAATTCTGGGGTCCCGAATTTTCGATCGTAAAAAAGCTTGCAATACGACAAAATAAAAAGGAAAGAAGGAGAAAAAGGAAAGGAAGATAAGCGAATTGTAAAAAATGCAATAAAAGTAAAATAAAGAAAATGTTGGAAAAATGGAAAAGAACAAAAGGAAAAAACTAGGCAGAATAGATTAAAGCTAAGCATGCTGTTATGGAAACAAAGAATAGATTAAAGCTAAGCATGCTGTTATGGAAATAAAAAGACACGAGAAATAGCATAATTGTACCTAAAAATTATATTATCATAGGAAATTGCAGATTTTAACGAGGCGCAAGATTCAAAATGAAGCGCGATGAAGTGAAGAAAAATCATATAATCAAGTGAGGTCATCAGAGAGATAAGGTTGCCACAGTTTCGTCACATTTTAAAAAATTTTCATTAGTTTTGCATTCTAAATGATGCAAAATTTAACATCTTCCTATCCGTTTTTTGGTTTCATTAGGGCGCAAACATTTCATAACGTATTAAACGTACAAAAATTCTGAAATTTTAAATTTAAAAAATCATAAAATTTATGAAATTTTAAATTAAAAAATCACAAAATTTAAAATTATTACGAATTAATGCGATGAATCTCGGCTCATCCACACAGCCACAGCGGATGGACAAAACAATCGTAACAGTGCTGTCCATACGTGGGCGTGGGGGTGGTTGAGGGGCTCAAATTCTTGAATCAAGTTGACTCCCAAATCGATAGACCACTACCAGAATTAAATTTTCGGCATGCTTTTTTTGGGTTTTTAACGGTTTTACACCACCCAGATCCCAGCAGTATTCGGCTGCTTCCCATGTATGGTGCTCTTACATATTGAATATATGAAAACGGTTTAAAGAAAAATCTATGAACCGCTCCCAACGCAACAGCATAAGTATCTGGAGGGATCTGTATGTTAGCTACTAATGAAAGAAGTAAAACTATTCTGTATAGTACAATACAATATTATCGCTAAAAACAGATAAAAAATCGAAGCATTTTTTCGAAATCTTCAGAAGCATTTCCAAGCATAGTGAAGCCTTCTAGCTAACCATACGTATACAGCGTGGGAGTGCCAGGGGGTCTGACTGGAAAATTACAACGTGATTTTACGGGCTTAGAAACGATAGTTGTATATCAAAAAATTGTTTTTTAACGTTTCAGACAACGTACATTCCTTCTAGAACATAAAAATAGAAACAAAATTCAAAAAATTTCAAGAAATAGGACAAAATGTAGTCAAAAATGGATATCTGATGCAAAGCGCCGAAAATTTCATCTTTTTCAGCCAAAAGTTTGCTAAAACATTCAAAACAGCACTTTCTTCGATTTTTTTAATAGAAAAATCGACAATTATGAGACTAAAACTCCCGAATAAGTATTTAGCTGACGCGTCTAATGAAAAAATAATTCTGAAGATGACGAAAATGACTTTTTCCAGAATTATTATCGATTTTGCACTACCAGATGCAAAGCTGACCGGTTTTGGCTCAGTATGCAGGCCTGCTCCTAGCAGGGTAAAATCACGGGTTGCCTATCTTATTCCATTACTGGCCATAAAATTTTGATTCTGCTGAGTTGAGAAATTTATCAGTGCTGTTTCGAACTTAGAGCAGTTGAAAAACCAGTGCCTGCGATATTGATCAAAACAATTTGAAAAGCTCGAATTATTTCGAACTTATTATACAAGAGGTGGTCAAATCGTTTAGAGACTGATTCAGATTGAGGGACATCGTAATGTATTTTTAATTGTTTTCTTGATTTTACGTCTTTACTACTTATATTTAGTATTTTGACTGGTTTTAATTTGCTTATTTCCATCACATATACGAATATACTATACAATGTTAGTAGTAACTGACGCTCCTCTGGGGGTATATGATGAAGGATGCTTGCTAAGTGCACATGCACTAGATACGAAATTATGACGTATTACGATCAAGCAAGCAAGCTGACGTCATGACGTATTACGATCAAGCACGCAACCTGACGTCATTATACCCCCGGAGGCGAGCCGCGTTACCTACATTAATTGGCTTTCCGCCCCTTTCCCACCCCAAAATTAACATATCCAGGGGGAGGGGTCTATGAATTTGCCCCCGGATCAGGATTAACGGACAAATCAATTTTTAGGTCGCATTGCACTAAAATTATGTACATACACGTTTAACGACCACTAAGCTTTCTGATTTCGGATCAGGATTATTGGATAAATCGATTTTTAGGTCGCATTACGCTAAAATTATGTACATAACACCACTAAGCTTTATGGCCCGAGGATCAGGATTAGGGGATTAGGATTAGCACTAAAATTATGTACATACACGTTTAAAGACCACTTAGCTATACGCCCCCTTCTCGCCAAAAATTAGGGAGGGGGTTCATGAATCGGCCCCCTGGATCGAGATTATGGGATAAAGTAATTTTGTTATATTGTGCTAAAATTATGTACATACACCGCTAAGCTTTTATAGCCCCCGGATCGAGATTTGCAATGGTGCTAAAATTATGTACTTACACGTTTAATGACTACTAAGCTTTTTGACCCCCGGATTATCGGAGAAATAAAATTTACGGTCACAGTGCGCTAAAATTATGTACGCGTGATGCTTGCGACTAATTATATGCGCAACCCCCGATTCGGATAAAAATTAAAATTATGGGCGTGGAAATCTAAACTCCCAAGAATCGGTAGACTCCCAGAACGTGCGAAAAATGTTCATAAGGTCAAAAAGCACAGATAACACAAATTTAAATTACAATGAATAGAAATGCATTAAATAACGCCTATCAAAAAGAAAATTACAGTCCGCAAATTAAATTATTTACTGTGTAGGATAACGCTAAATATGCACGCATGTAATATCTAAATATATAAATTTTTATTCTACTGATTTAAATATATATATATATATATATATATATATATATATATATATATATATATATATATATATATATATATATATATATATATATATATATATTGGTACGTTGCTCTACGTACATAATATAAGTAAATATCAGCGAATATTAAAAATATTCTTATGATTTGCCGAGTAGTAAAAAACAATAGTAATCACTATAAAAAATTTATGATTGCGTACGACAGCAAATTTTAAGGTCCGAATTCCGTAAGAATGATAAAAATTATTTAATGCTTCAAATTCTATAATTATGCTTATATTTAATCAAATAGATTAGTTACTTTATTTATTTCCTGTTTTTTCGAAGCTAAAAGTTTTCGTTACCTCCCAGTTTTTCAATAACGGCCACCACAATTTCGCCTAATTGGTGCTGGGCATTCGAAATTTATGGCGAAGCATCCACCAAATTCTGGTACTGCCGACTCATTAGATTGACGAAGTCGTTCCAAGTAGACACCAAGCAGTAAACGTTATCCCAAATTGTAAAATCGTAGCGCTTATCCTGAGGCTCGTTCATTTTCGAATAGTACCAGAAAAAAGCGCAAAGCGGAGTAGTAATGCAAAACGGAAGTTATAGCTGAATAAAATAAAACTTTTTTCTGTTTACTCAAAAAAACTTAAACAACGGAGCTAGGGTCATAGTTTTTAATGCATGCTACATAAAATAAGATAGATAAGAAGATCGAAAGAAACTGACGTAATTGCGAAAAAATTTAAATGGTACATGATTACTCTTTTAAGCTTGCCAAGATCAAAAAGAGAACATGTAATTTTTGTCAGAAAGGGTTTTATATGTCACGCAAAAAAACCTAAAAACGGATCTAGGGTCATGGAATGCGCGCTACATAAAATAAGATAGATGATAAGATCGAAAGAAGCTGACATAATTGCGAAAAAAATTAAAGTGTTCATTAGTTTCTTCAAAAGCATTGATGCTTCAGGCAGTTTTCATATTTTATAAACAAGGTCATGTTAACTCAAAATCGTGAGGCAACCGTTGTAATTTTGGAAAACGAGCTAAACGTTGACACATTATTAGCTGTTTCATTGTCTCTTTATTTAGTAGATAAGAAATAATGTATCAATGCCTGCATGTGTTGCGTTCACTATAGCAGTACAAATAAGCGATGGTAGCTATATTTGCAGAAAAAATGATGAATTAAAAATTGCATGCATTTATACAAGCGATAAAATGCAGATCTAAATCAATACGAGCTATATCTAGTCTAGTACTGCATTTTTCTCGAAGGATTATCAAGGCCCGTTAAGAAAACAGTATATTCTTTGGTAAAATTCCCAATCGCCTTAAGCTAAGCGTTTTAACAACAAAATTTGAGGAAGACGAATTTTTACTAATAACTTTCTCATTGGAAGATGTAGTATGCTTCTTCAGCAGGGGGCCATCAATATAATAAAAATAAACAAAATACGAATTAAGGCAATTAATACAAAGAAATTGTGAACGTCATGCTGGGAAAGTAGTAAATAGGGCATAATTTTTATTCAAAATAGTGCCTGTTCACTAATTCATCAATTAGAGGCGTGTAAGCATACAAGGGCAGCGATCAAACTCTGGGGGTTCTGCTTAAGGCATAAGAAAATACAAAAAAATAACTGCCCGCACAGTGCACCGCCCAGCTACCCAGTGTGCGTAAGTGTGCAGTGCACTGTGCAACACAGTGCAGTTTAATAATCGCACATTGTGGCACATTAGTGCACAAAGTGGATGCAAAGTACCTATTCTCTGGAGCTGTACCGGGTCCTAGAAGCTATTATCACTTTTAGAATGTTATCTTTTTCATGTGAATAATCTTAAGTTCATTATCATGACATTGTCACTTTCTTCACCTAGTTTTTTTACTTTTCAGCTAAGTAATGGAACATTGCACAGTAAAGTGAGTGATACATACGATCGTGCAATCAGCCATACATTTCATAGACGCAGATATAACACCTTTTGATAATTTATCTTGTTAATCGAAAATCTTTAGCTTTCAATATCTTTTTAGCATATCATTGTAGTCTTGGACTGACGTTGTTACTCGACTGTTTGGAATTTCACTCGTATCTTCATTATGATCTTGCCTTTCTTGTAATTCATCAGACAGGATATCGGCATTTTTACTGATAAGTTTCTTGAATAGATGCTTTCGAGAATTCCACGCCATCTTTATTGCTTCAGTACCCCCAAAGTTCAGCTTTGATTTAAAAAAGTCTGCCGTTGCAGACAGTTTTGTATCTAGATCACTTTCTTCCAACGCTTTTTGCAGGAAAACATGTTCATCATAATTTTCGTAAAGCTTTGACAAAAAAGCGTTGAAGAAGGGTGGGTTGCTCAGTTTTTCAGCAGTATCTGGAATAACTGCCATGTCTCGTACAGCATTCTCCATTATTGCCCGCCAGAATTCATTCTTCCAACCACTTTTGATATCAGGCTCATCATCACTATCCGAAATATTCTCTGATCTTTCTTCGTCCTCAGAACCCTCTTGGTCTTCCTCTTTCTCCTCTATTTCTCGTTTTTCCCGTTTGCCTTCTTCCTCACCTTCTTCTTCTGAAGTGACAGTTTTATCATCTTCTGTATCACTGTTTGCTGTATCCATTAAGGGTGTAATAGCTGATGATGCCTCTTTAATGTAAAATTATTTGACAATGTTTTGTTGCACAGTGTGCATAGAACAACCATGTCTAACTCGGCCAAAGACACCAAATGACTGCCATATTCAGATCCGATGTTTTTATAAATACGTGTTGCACATGTGCTGCACAGTGCGCAGCACACGTGCACACTGTGAGGTAATAGTGTATATATGTCTGCTAAAGATATAATGAACTATGCCATCACTAGGTCCCATCCCAACTCCCAAGCAAATGCTAGATCCTGGATTACCTCACAGTGTGCACGTGTGCTGCGCACTGTGCAGCACATGTGCAACACGTATTTATAAAAACATCGGATCTGAATATGGCAGTCATTTCATTTGGTGTCTTTGGCCGAGTTAGACATGGTTGTTCTATGCACACTGTGCAACAAAACATTGTCAAATAATTTTACATTAAAGAGGCATCATCAGCTATTACACCCCTTAATGGATACAGCAAACAGTGATACAGAAGATGATAAAACTGTCACTTCAGAAGAAGAAGGTGAGGAAGAAGGCAAACGGGAAAAACGAGAAATAGAGGAGAAAGAGGAAGACCAAGAGGGTTCTGAGGACGAAGAAAGATCAGAGAATATTTCGGATAGTGATGATGAGCCTGATATCAAAAGTGGTTGGAAGAATGAATTCTGGCGGGCAATAATGGAGAATGCTGTACGAGACATGGCAGTTATTCCAGATACTGCTGAAAAACTGAGCAACCCACCCTTCTTCAACGCTTTTTTGTCAAAGCTTTACGAAAATTATGATGAACATGTTTTCCTGCAAAAAGCGTTGGAAGAAAGTGATCTAGATACAAAACTGTCTGCAACGGCAGACTTTTTTAAATCAAAGCTGAACTTTGGGGGTACTGAAGCAATAAAGATGGCGTGGAATTCTCGAAAGCATCTATTCAAGAAACTTATCAGTAAAAATGCCGATATCCTGTCTGATGAATTACAAGAAAGGCAAGATCATAATGAAGATACGAGTGAAATTCCAAACAGTCGAGTAACAACGTCAGTCCAAGACTACAATGATATGCTAAAAAGATATTGAAAGCTAAAGATTTTCGATTAACAAGATAAATTATCAAAAGGTGTTATATCTGCGTCTATGAAATGTATGGCTGATTGCACGATCGTATGTATCACTCACTTTACTGTGCAATGTTCCATTACTTAGCTGAAAAGTAAAAAAACTAGGTGAAGAAAGTGACAATGTCATGATAATGAACTTAAGATTATTCACATGAAAAAGATAACATTCTAAAAGTGATAATAGCTTCTAGGACCCGGTACAGCTCCAGAGAATAGGTACTTTGCATCCACTTTGTGCACTAATGTGCCACAATGTGCGATTATTAAACTGCACTGTGTTGCACAGTGCACTGCACACTTACGCACACTGGGTAGCTGGGCGGTGCACTGTGCGGGCAGTTATTTTTTTGTATTTTCTTATGCTTTAAGCAGAACCCCCAGAGTTTGATCGCTGCCCTTGTATGCTTACACGCCTCTAATTGATGAATTAGTGAACAGGCACTATTTTGAATAAAAATTATGCCCTATTTACTACTTTCCCAGCATGACGTTCACAATTTCTTTGTATTAATTGCCTTAATTCGTATTTTGTTTATTTTTATTATATTGATGGCCCCCTGCTGAAGAAGCATACTACATCTTCCAATGAGAAAGTTATTAGTAAAAATTCGTCTTCCTCAAATTTTGTTGTTAAAACGCTTAGCTTAAGGCGATTGGGAATTTTACCAAAGAATATACTGTTTTCTTAACGGGCCTTGATAATCCTTCGAGAAAAATGCAGTACTAGACTAGATATAGCTCGTATTGATTTAGATCTGCATTTTATCGCTTGTATAAATGCATGCAATTTTTAATTCATCATTTTTTCTGCAAATATAGCTACCATCGCTTATTTGTACTGCTATAGTGAACGCAACACATGCAGGCATTGATACATTATTTCTTATCTACTAAATAAAGAGACAATGAAACAGCTAATAATGTGTCACCGTTTAGCTCGTTTTCCAAAATTACAACGGTTGCCTCACGATTTCGAGTTAACATGACCTTGTTTATAAAATATGAAAACTGCCTGAAGCATCAATGCTTTTGAAGAAACTAATGAACACTTTAATTTTTTCGCAATTATGTCAGCTTCTTTCGATCTTATCATCTATCTTATTTTATGTAGCGCGCATTCCATGACCCTAGATCCGTTTTTTAGGTTTTTTTGCGTGACATATAAAACCCTTTCTGACAAAAATTACATGTTCTCTTTTTGATCTTGGCAAGCTTAAAAGAGTAATAATTTTTTCGCAATTACGTCAGTTTCTTTCGATCTTCTTATCTATCTTATTTTATGTAGCATGCATTAAAAACTATGACCCTAGCTCCGTTGTTTAAGTTTTTTGAGTAAACAGAAAAAAGTTTTATTTTATTCAGCTATAACTTCCGTTTTGCATTACTACTCCGCTTTGCGCTTTTTTCTGGTACTATTCGAAAATGAACGAGCCTCAGGATAAGCGCTACGATTTTACAATTTGGGATAACGTTTACTGCTTGGTGTCTACTTGGAACGACTTCGTCAATCTAATGAATCGGCAGTACCAGAATTTGGTGGATGCTTCGCCATAAATTTCGAATGCCCAGCACCAATTAGGCGAAATTGTGGTGGCCGTTATTGAAAAACTGGGAGGTAACGAAAACTTTTAGCTTCGAAAAAACAGGAAATAAATAAAGTAACTAATCTATTTGATTAAATATAAGCATAATTATAGAATTTGAAGCATTAAATAATTTTTATCATTCTTACGGAATTCGGACCTTAAAATTTGCTGTCGTACGCAATCATAAATTTTTTATAGTGATTACTATTGTTTTTTACTACTCGGCAAATCATAAGAATATTTTTAATATTCGCTGATATTTACTTATATTATGTACGTAGAGCAACGTACCAATATATATATATATATATATATATATATATATATATATATATATATATATATATATATATATATATATATATATATATAATATATATATTTAAATCAGTAGAATAAAAATTTATATATTTAGATATTACATGCGTGCATATTTAGCGTTATCCTACACAGTAAATAATTTAATTTGCGGACTGTAATTTTCTTTTAGATAGGCGTTATTTAATGCATTTCTATTCATTGTAATTTAAATTTGTGTTATCTGTGCTTTTTGACCTTATGAACATTTTTCGCACGTTCTGGGAGTCTACCGATTCTTGGGAGTTTAGATTTCCACGCCCATAATTTTAATTTTTATCCGAATCGGGGGTTGCGCATATAATTAGTCGCAAGCATCACGCGTACATAATTTTAGCGCACTGTGACCGTAAATTTTATTTCTCCGATAATCCGGGGGTCAAAAAGCTTAGTAGTCATTAAACGTGTAAGTACATAATTTTAGCACCATTGCAAATCTCGATCCGGGGGCTATAAAAGCTTAGCGGTGTATGTACATAATTTTAGCACAATATAACAAAATTACTTTATCCCATAATCTCGATCCAGGGGGCCGATTCATGAACCCCTCCCCTAATTTTTGGCGAGAAGGGGGCGTATAGCTAAGTGGTCTTTAAACGTGTATGTACATAATTTTAGTGCTAATCCTAATCCCCTAATCCTGATCCTCGGGCCATAAAGCTTAGTGGTGTTATGTACATAATTTTAGCGTAATGCGACCTAAAAATCGATTTATCCAATAATCCTGATCCGAAATCAGAAAGCTTAGTGGTCGTTAAACGTGTATGTACATAATTTTAGTGCAATGCGACCTAAAAATTGATTTGTCCGTTAATCCTGATCCGGGGGCAAATTCATAGACCCCTCCCCTGGATATGTTAATTTTGGGGTGGGAAAGGGGCGGAAAGCCAATTAATGTAGGTAACGCGGCTCGCCTCCGGGGGTATAATGACGTCAGGTTGCGTGCTTGATCGTAATACGTCATGACGTCAGCTTGCTTGCTTGATCGTAATACGTCATAATTTCGTATCTAGTGCATGTGCACTTAGCAAGCATCCTTCATCATATACCCCCAGAGGAGCGTCAGTTACTACTAATGTTTGACGAATCAGTTACAGTTTTACTGCACATTACATGACATGCAGTGGTGGATCCAGGATTTTCCTAAGGGGGCCGGTACCTCTAAGGGGGGCAGAACTATGACTTGGGCGGAAAAATTAGCCGTTTTAACCCAAAAAAATCGCTAAAAATCGCTCAAAAATCCTTAATTTTGCGCACTATTTTGGGCCAAAGGGTGGGGGGCGGCCGGGCGGTCGCCCCCCGCCCTCCTCAAATCTGCCCCTGATAACATGGTCATTATACGGTTCGCAGTATGCACAGTGGTGTGCAAAAGTTCAGAGCCACGCTGCTCAAATAAAGTAGGAAGCTACAAGTGCTTTGCAAAGTTTGTAGCGGTCTTTGAGAAAAGCAGCGAGTTATCTTATGACAAGTTCCTAGACTAATTTTTGTAGCTGAATCTGAATTTGCAAGCCTTTTTAGGCTCAGTAGAATATTTATCGTGATATTAGTAATTTTAAAAGCCTTGCTGTCATTCAATATTGCGTAAAATTATGCAAATATTCATGATGCCGGAATTTAGTAAAGAAACGTTTCCGACTGCAGCTAAAATTAATTTTGTATTGTGCATGAGGCATGAGGCACTGATAAATTTTTCCCGATAGTCCAGTTGAAATTTGCATATTTTATGAATAATTTCTTTCAATAATTGGAGGCGTACAGCTTGAAATTCTAGAAAGAAAGAGTTTTATGCATTTCTCGACACTTTCAATCGAAAATCGGTCATAAGGGTTACCAAATGATAGATATATACTGATGTTTTGAACCAATTAGCCGATTCTAATCAAAGCTTAGAGATGAAATTCACTGGACCTGACACTGCCACGATATAGCGCGATATATAACTTCAATATTTCATTGATGAATTGGAAGAGTATGCTTACTATCGGACTCTTGAAAAACAAAAGTTTCATGCACGAAAAGACTGTAAGTGTAGAAAACGATAGTTTTGCTATTATGGTTAATATTCTGGTACACATTAGACGAATTGCTTTTGCGACTTATTCGACGTTTTTCAATGCCTGAGGCTAAGCAAGAGAGCTCTGATCCCAGAGCTCAATGTTCCATAAATTGAGTTTCCGTATTTCAATAGTTTTGATCGGATAATAAGATCATAACTGCATATTAAATGGTTTATTCAGTTATAACGCAGGGTAGCTCTAAACTTATGCACACCATCAGCTGTTCAAATAAGCATTTACTACCTTGACACATGCTCAGCATTGCAAAATACGCGTCAATCTCGGGTTAAAGTAATTAAAAGTTGGGTTACCTTGCTTAAACCTTGGTTAGCTTACCCGAGTTTAACCCACTTTCTGTCATACGGGTTGAATTTAACCTAAGGTTAAATTTAACTTTGGGTCAGTTAGCCCAAGAATTTCTGGTTAAACTAACTCACGTTCTGTCATTCGGGTCTTAAGGGTCAATTTCTGACCCTTAAAACTTTTCGCACCCATGAATTCCCGTTTTGCTCATGCGTATGTATACGTCTCGGTGTTTCTTCACTACAAAAAAACTTAAATTTGGCTTCTATTTTGATGCAGATACGCCGGATTTTTCTTTTTAATCACAATACTTGCGATCCAAGAAAACGTTTTATCGAATATCTGAGGTGCGCAAATCAGGGCAAAAAGTCGGTGTTAAAATGCTGTCGAGAAAGAGGCTTCGTTGGCGCCGAAACTGATCTGTGCAGCGTATTTTGCGATCCAAACGCTGATGACAATGATAAAATTCAGCTCACAATGAAGCACATTAAATGCGGCAATAGAATCGGTGAATTTCTCCAATGCCATTTTTCGGGCATTCAGAACAATCGTCATCGCAGTGGAGCTTGATCGATTTCATTAAGCGAAGCGTTTAGAAAATTTTTGCTGCTTTTGGTGTCGGACAAACATTTAATTCGATTTTTTGGCAAAAACATGCGTTTTTTCCTTTTACTACTTTTGGTCAGAAGTAGCATGTCATTTACGTCCCGAAAAATGATCTAATACTACAACTACCCCTCGCAAAATTTTTAGCCCTTACTTGCATGTACCTACGATGTCTAGTTCAATGATAATAGTGTCGAAACAACGGAGAAAAATGTGAATGACAATAAGCTTTACTTTGACAATAACCTTTACTATTTGTCATTTTCGTATCGTTTTCGCTTGACTCTAAACAAGCCGTTTTTTTAGATTTTTGAATATATTTATGATTTGTTCAGAATAACATTCTCTGGATTTTTTCTAAACCTTAAGCTCACCCTGTTTCATGTTTTTCCTCTTTACTTTTATTTATAGTCTGTTTCACACAAGTTTGGGCATAAATTTTAAAAACTATGTCCGACAATAAGCTGACAGATTGCGATTATAGCATTGTGATGTATAATTATCGTAATCCGTCGGCTAACTTTCGAAAAAATTCCTAAAATTTTTGCCCAAATGTAAAACAGACTATAATCTACATACCTCGTCTAGAATGGTTGCGTTGTATGTACTTACTGATGGACCGTTTCGTAATCTGGATACAATGTCGCGCGTAATACATGTTTAGTGCGAGAGAATTATCACACATGAATCCAACAGTCTCCAAACAAATTTAAAGAAATATCAGAATTAATATTTTTGGATAATTTTCCATTATTTTCGCGATTTTTTATGCCATTGAATGGCTTGATGAAAACCGTCAAAAACGGTTTTGTCTCGCCCTGCCAACAATTTTCGACTCGCTTTTTATCTTTGAAAATTTTCGGATTCAATTTATAATTTTAAAATTTAAAAACTCAAAAGAATTTACTCATCGGAATAAACATGTCATTGAGCCTAGTCAATTTTCATAACGAACAAACTGAAATTTAAAAAACAACATTTTTTATTTATTTTTATGATTTAGTAATTTAATTTCTGCAGATTACTTTGTGTCGCCTTAACGCGTTATCGGTGTAAGTTCAAAAAGCACAATTTTGATTTTTCATAGACTGACACGGCTAGAAAAGGCGAAATTTAGAGTAGCCAAAAGATAAGAGGAATGAGTGAGATAGTAGAATGCAAAAAGCAGACAATCTCGAAATGGCTATTTTTCTGAAATGCGATGTACATAAAACGAAGAAAGTCTCAGAATGTATGTACATCCAAACAGTAGCTGGCTGTCCTATTTTGGGGAGACCAACACCAATTTTGGGGGACTAAGCCCAAAAAGGCCAAAAACAGCAAAAAATAACGTTTAAAAAGTACCATTTTCCAAGTTTATTCAATTTTCGGGGGGTCCGAACCCCCACTTCCCCCCAGAGATACGTCCTGTGTAAATCTAAGGTTTGTTTTGACCTTTATCGGATCAATACAAGGTCGGAATTTAATAAAGTCCATTCAAATAATACATATGCGATTCTATAGTCTGTTCCATTCCAAACAGCCCATTTTTTATTTATAGCTCATTATTATAACAGAATATTTTACGGTTCAGGTTGTTGCAGCAGTTTGTCCGATGCGCCACATGTTAAGCAAAGCACATTAGACATCAGTAGGAAGAGTTTAAAGCACCCAGCCGCTACGATCGAGCGTACCTACATAAAGAAGCCGTTTGTACTGTGAAAAAGTAATAGAGAAATAAGACTTTAACGAAAATGTGTGGCTTGGAATGGAACAGACTATAGTAATAAAATTTTAAATAAATCCGTTGATCTAATATTTAATATTATGTAATATTTAATATTTTATATTTATTTATACTTAATATTTAATTCTTTTAGTTTAGTTCAATCCTACAAAGAGGTTAAAATTTGCGATTCACCTGCGGTACATGTATAGTCTGTTCCATTCTAAATGGCCTATTTCCGCTAAATTATTATTACTGTGTTAGATTTCCACTGCAGAAATTGCTTCTTCAATAACGCTCTCGTGGCAGCAATCTATAGTTTGTTTTTTAACCTATATAGTGCATGGATTCGAACGGAAAACTAATATCCTCCTTACTGTAGCGCTCGATTTTAGCAAGTTTTTTCATGGATATGGCGTACCGAGTAATGAAGTATTCGGCGGGTGGTACAGTAATAATGAAAGTAGTTTGTCGAGCGAATTCCTGCGCTAGGTTAAAAAACTATAAACCGTAAAAATATTCTGCTACAGTAATACGCTGCAAAACGGAAGTGGGCCGTTTGTAATGGAACAGACTATAGTATTGAGACCTAAGCGAAAAATTGATACATGATTTTCCGGGAAAATTGCAAGATTTGGGTACCAAGACAGCAAATATAAGGGAATAGATTGGATTTTTCACCGTAAAAAAACAAGCCCTCTTCCGGACCGCTAATGCATAAGCTTACGAAACGTATAGGACAAAAAGTCCAATCGTAGAGGGAACTTGTAAACATTAATTTATTTCAGTAAACCGAGAAGCGGAAAATTTTTCTCCCAAAATTTGCCTCCTGGATAATCCAGATGTTTGTCTGTTTGTACCTACATATGTCTTAATTGGAAAAATGATCAGTCGCTCGGGCGCTGTCAGCTAAATTTGACCAAAATAACAAGAAAGTGGAAAGATAGCCTGTTTTTTCCGTTGAATATTATGTAGCTACTGATTAGCATACTTGCATTGCAATGCACGTAACAAAATACAGCTGAGATTGCTCACACAAAAATGCATGCTTGCGTGAATTTACCAAAATTTATGCGTTGTTGTAAGTTGATAAATTAGATAATTTTACCAAATGCGTTCCCAGTCGTACTTACATATGTATTTAAATACGAATATTCTAACAGCATAAGCTTCTCATTGCTATCTAAAGCTTCTCTGAAGCGAGCTCATAAGCTAAGATTATTCTGGTGCGCTTATTTCGCGGATGTTTCAAACCCATCGATGCTCAAGCCAAATTGCTGCAATGTACATCTATCATTGCGTAGTGAAAAATTTCATGCTCTATTATTCTATGAATAAATTTCGTCGCTTTTTACAGAATTGCTCGATTCTCACCCGGTGCTCTTAAATTTTTCTATAAATGCATCAATTATACGAAAAACCATTTAGATTATTGGATATCAACGCTTATTTCCAATGCAAAACTTGGGATGCGTTAAATTTAGGTTTATGAGAATATCGGGAGGATCAAAATTAGAAATTTTCGCACAACCGTATTTGCATTTTCAACTTACGGTGTGTTTTTCTATATTTTTCTTCCATCTTTGAAGTTCAAATACACATTGGATTTAGTAAGTCTGAAAATGTCAAAAAACGGCTTTTAAGAATACATAGAAGAAAACGTGGTTGCCATCGCAAAATTTGTGCAAAAAAAATGTAAAATTTGGCTGAGAACCAATCTAGCATATCATCCACCTTTGACATCATATGATTTCAAATACTGCTGTTTTGTCGCCATGGCTGGTCTTGATTGGCCGGTCTCGGAAGGAGTCAACATGTATGGGAGTCAGTCACTGAAGGCAGTTGCGGATCTAGGATTTTCCTGTGGAGAAGGCGGTACCCCAACTTTTCCAAAAACAATTGGAAATAGGTAAAAAGAATGCCGTCACGTTAAAAATAACGTTTTTCTGCGTTTTACATTGTCTATTTATATTTAACATCGCTTTTCACGCAACAGATTATTCAAAAAATTCTAAAATTCAGAAATTTTCGCCAAAAAATCATTAGATTCCTCAAAATTTCTTTTAAAATTTGAGATTTTATGATCACTGGACGGCCAAAAGTCATTGCAAATTAAATTTCTATCCTTTATCTCGCTAACCATTTTCGGTCCGTAGAATATAGATACGTACTTAAATACATATATTAAAGGCATCCGTCTCAAAGAGATAAAGATTCAAGAAATAAACTGATATAAAACAATAAAGCAAAAGTAAAATTTTAAATTGAAAGGCTTAAGGATTGCATGCCTATAACATGCCAATAAAGGTATGTCTGTAGAATTCAGGACTATTTCAAGCTATAATAAAAGTCATTATTACATATTTGTAAATTTTATAATATCAGTTAATTTATAAAGTAACGCCAGCTATTATCATGCAAACTCATCATATTGAAGAGGCCTTAGACTGTTAAAACGATTAACGAAGCCTTCTGTATATGCATCTACATTCATATACACACGCCATACATGTACATATGCATTTTAAAGGGTGATGTATGACATACTCGTCAACGATTGATCGCCACAACAAAAGTTCTTAATGTTTTCACACATTTCAGGCTTTAATAAGCTTTTGCATCTTTTTATAATCACTAATCGAAAGACAAATTTACAGTTTTGTTCGAATAATGCCTTTTTCATATATAAAACAAACAATCTTTGCAGGAAAAATATGGCTCAACAGGGATACGATTACAAATAGAATTATGAATTACAAATTATTATAAATTAATTATACGTTATAAATTATAAATTATAAATTATAAATTACAAATTATTATAAATTACAAACGAATTACAAATCGTAAAATATGTACAGCGTTGTAAAAATGTTATATCTTAAAGCATGCGAGTAGCTTGTTCAAAAAACATAAATTGAATAATATGATAATCATATGCAAATTTTTAATTTATTTTTTCTAGAATTCTGGTACCTCGTGGGGAATAATGGAATTTCGAACATTACAGGGGAGCTGCCCTGTGAGCGGATCGGTCTGGAAGGGAGGTCAAAACGAAAGCTTTAATTTTGGTCAAAATGAGCATAAATGTTAAAATAGCATTAAAACTAAATACGTTATTCCACATTTTTTGGTCGATTCATTTTTGGATGAAAATTTCAATTTTAATTCATTTTTGGCCTACGTTCTGTCTCATTTTCCGAAAATTTTTCATTTTACCATTCTGGGATGTCTATCCCATAAATAGACATCATGGCCGTTTTAAAGGTCTGCCGATTTAGGACAGACATCATTTTTCGGCTTTTCTAACGATGCTCTATCTTTCTAGGGCATAAAATCATGAAAAATTTTGAAAAATCAAAAAAAAAATAATTAAATAAATTTAAGGATTGGGCTGTTTGGGTCTAAATGACCTAAAAATTCTAAAATAGCGTTAAAAAGACCATATTTCACAATTCCTAATCTATTGCAGACATTTTAAGAAAAAATTTAAATTTTAACCCGTTTTATTCCTTTATTTCGCCTCATTTTCCCCGAATTTCCTTTTTTTCATACGGGGGGGGGAGGGACGAGGCCCCCTCTCAACCTTTCCCCACGTCATGTCTGATCTTTACCCCACTGCACAAAAGCTTATACTACAGGTCATCGCTTTTGTTCTGTATATTCCGGATTCGTTTTAATTCGCATTACTTTTTGTGAAGTAGGTATCTACTCTTATATCGGTTAGTTATTCGATATCAATTATGCATAGTTTTGCTATGCGAAAATCGAATCAGTTGTTTCGAGCATGTTTTATTCAGCATACCTGCACATGTTTTATTAATTTCCACATGTTGCGGCTGATTACAGAACGCAAAACAGCATAATAAGAATTAAATTGCGCCGCATTTTCGATTCCATCTTTGTTCAGGAATTTTAATTTGTTTCCTTGCGTGGCATGAAACTTAATGAAGTTTCCAGGAGTGCATCCAAGCCATTTTTTCGTATGCGGTTTACGAGTTTTTGGAGCTTGGACTTATGCAGGAGCAAATTAGCTTGAAAATGTCGAATCAGGCAGGAGTAAGTCATAATAATAATAATAATAATAATAATAATAATAATAATAATAATAATAATAATAATAATAATAATAATAATAATAATAATAATAATAATAATATATAATAATAATAATAATAATAATAATAATAATAATAATAATAATAATACTAAAAATAATAATAATAATAATAACAATAATAATAATATTAATAATAATAATAATAATATTAATAAAAATAATAATAATAATAATAATAATAATAATAATAATAATAATAACAATAATAATAATAAAGATAATAATAATAATAATAATAATAATAATAATAATAATAATAATAATAATAATAATAATAATAATAATAATAACAATAATAATAATAAAAATAATAATATTAATATTAATACTAATAATAATAATTATAAATTATAACAAATAATAATAATAAATAATAATCATAAATAATAAAATAATAACTATTAATAATCACTGATTCAATAATGCTACGAATCACATTTATCTTCTTTTTTGATTGACTGGAGGCTATTTTGTCCAGCTTCCTTCCATTTTATTAGCATAGATTCGAAACTTTTATCGCTTTAATGCTTCAATAGGCTTTGTTCCCAAGTACATAAATATAGGAGATACGCAAGTTATTCAAGTCTCTAAACGTCTTTCGCCTCAATTTAACGTATTTCCGTATTTTCGCTAAAATTTAAGACATTTAAGCAGTTTTTTGCTCAAAGTTGCCGCGATTTTTGGATCTACTTTTGGCTGTTTGTAGAAACATTAGAGTAAGTTCCGCACCTTTTACGAAAGTTCTGAATTCGCCACTGCAGACTGCGAGTAGAAACTTATTTCCTCAAGATTTATTCAGAGACTCCTGATCTCCCGACATCTGTAACTGACCAAGTCATTAAATCGATCATTATTAAACGGCTGCGAATAGAGCACGTTGTCTCATTTTGAGCAAAGGTGCTCAGTGACTTTTTCAATCTCATCTTTCTTATTTTTTCCATGATGCTTATAACGTTCATTTCATAATACGTCAGAAAATTCCTGAAACGATTTTTTAAATTTTGCTTTTCAACCTTTTTTTAAATCGCGTTCTTGATTGAAACAAGTTTCCATCGTACCTATGTGTTTATTGAATCGACCGTTGTCGGATTAAATTGAACAATTTTTGTCAAAATGGTATGTTACAAAACAAGTTTTCGACTACAGCACAGCAAAGGAAGCGTAATGCTTACAGATGCATAGCAAGGTCGGTCTAAAGGTCGATTCGGCCTGCAGGGTCAGGCGGTGACGATCTTTCAAATTGGTGCGAATGTTGAAATATTGCAAAGAAGTGTAAAGCGCACTTCCTCGAAATAATCTCAAGAATTTTTTATTTTTGAAATTTTTTGCCCCAATTTTGCCGTATTTCCAAAAACATTTGCCTCTTTGCCATCAGGGATTCAAATCGGAAATGAAAGAGGGATTTAAGGGTCTAGATTCCTAGAAGGCAAAAAAAGTAATAATTTTGGGTGACAAACGGCAAGGTTTAAGTCAAAGATTAATGGACATTAAAATTTCTGCAAAAGCGCTTGAAATTGACCCAAAAACTGGGATTAAGATAATTTTATGCTGATTTAGCGTGATGCCACTTTAAGGGCTCAAGCCTCAAAATGACTCATCAACTGATACCGGCGGACCCAACCATACATGGGCAGCACCAAAATTCTGGGGAGAGGTGTAAGATTTTTCGAAGGTCAGAAAATGATCTTTAAAATGATGGTATGGCAAAAAACACCATTTTTCAACGTTTCTCATCAAGCACTATCCATTGGCATCAAAAAATTGCGAAAAACACTTCAAAAATTGAATTCTGGGGGTATTTTGGTTTTGGGGGTATTCGGCCTTCTGGAGGTTGCATACCCCAATTCCCCCCGCCCACCCCCATACCCATGTGTGGACCCGACTGGGCTGACCCCTCGACCAACCACGCTGTGAACCTATGATCCAGCTAGACCAAAAAATTCCATCAAATTTGCGGGACTCTTCTGAATTTATCAGCAAGAATCAGACTACAAATGCGGTTCAAAATTTTGGTGCAGTAATCCGGCTTAACAATGACGACTCCGTATAACTCTAGAATATCACATTTACTCTATTACTTTGAATAGATGCTAACTTTAAATACATTTCCGCTGCTATCGTTTAAACTGACAATGGCGGTCCAGTCCGGATTATTTAGCTTAGACCGCATGATAAACCTATTTAAATCGCAAACTATTTGTCACATCACACAACGCACGGTGGCGTAGCTGCGAGGTGGATTGGGGGGACTATAGTCTGTTCCATTCCAAACGGCCCATTTTCGCTAAATTATTATTTCTGTGTAATTTTTTCTCAGCACAAACCGCTGCTTCAGAAATCCCACCTCT
This sequence comes from Mermis nigrescens, assembly GCA_036768485.1. Taxonomy (NCBI): domain Eukaryota; kingdom Metazoa; phylum Nematoda; class Enoplea; order Mermithida; family Mermithidae; genus Mermis; species Mermis nigrescens. Next base: position 1,583,698 of record JAVLUZ010000271.1, on the reverse strand, counting down.
TTCATTTTCTTATAGTTTAAAATCTTTTATAATTCTCTTCATAATTTAATGGTATGTTTTAAACTTTAAGTTTCTCTTTGTTTACAACTCTCGCTTAGCAAGCTCATTTTTCAAAAATGCTTCAGTTATATTATCGTAGTCGCTGGCTGCTTTACTCTTTCTTTTGATGTTTAATATGCATACAATAGCTTAACATAACAAATTGCCGTTTACAATCCGTTAAATATTCTGCAACATTGATTAGCAGTAAAGTAAAAATGGTCCGTTTGGAACATTGTTGCCAAGTCTAAAAAGACCAACCGGACAAACCAACATTTAAAACCGGACAAAACCAGTCAAGAGCACAGGTTAATTCCGCACAAAACCGGACTAACGTCCCGGTTGACCGACAGTCCCGGGTGACCGACAGTCCCGGGTCACCGACAATCAGAAATTTCCCGAGTGACCGACAGTGCCAACTTGCCGACTGTTCCGAGTGGCCGACAATCCCGGCTGATAGACTGTACTGGGTGGCCGACAGTTCCGGGTGGCCGACTGTACCGGGTGGCCGACAGTCCCGAGTGGCCGACTTTACCGGTTGGCCGAAAGTCCCGGGTGGCCGACACTGCACCTGGTGATCGATAGATGGCATAAAAATTCACAAATGACCCGGTTGTACTATTACTATGAATATATGTACGTACGTATGTATGTCTGCACGTACATTTTTTCAAAATCGAAATACGTAAGTTTTTCATTCGCTAAGAATAGCAATGAAGTTTTTTTCATTGGCATAAAAGTGAATATAAATTTATTACATGTACATATTGTATATAAACTTACTAAATGTACATATTCAATATAAACTATCAAAAGTAAAAATTTTGTATCAAAGATTCATTTTTGTCAGAATAAGTTTAAGTAGGATAGCACTAATCAATAAGTTTAAGTACATAGGATAGCACTAATTTAGCTTAAGTAGGATATCACTAAATAAGTTTAAGTAGGATTGCACTAGACAATAAGTGCAAGTAGGATAGCCACAATAAGTTTAAGTACGATAGCACTAAAATATTACGCATTGTAAATAATAGGCCTTTTTTACAAAATCCTGCTTGTTTTAAATTTGCTCATGAATTCATATGAGTAATGTTATCGCATTGGTAAAACTATTTATGTACATAAATAGGTACCTAATTGAAAAAGCATTAATTCCGAAATCATTAGTCAGTTAGGAATTTTTATGACAAACCAATTATTATATTACTTGTCGGTCACCCGGGACTGTCGGCCACCCAGTACAGTCGGCCGCTCGGGACTGTCGGCCACCTGGTATAGCCGGCCACGCGGGACTGTCGGCCAGACGGGAATTTTTTTGATTGACAGATCTATTTTTAAAACCATTTGTCGGTCACCCGGGACTGTCGGTTATCCGGGACTGTCGGTCACCCGGGACTGTCGGTCACCCGGTACACAATCTAAATATCTACCACATTAAACGCATTTTGTAATCAGAGCAATTTCCAGTAAGAGCCCCATCTTATTGATAATAAACCAATTTCATAAATCCCTTTTGTCTTGAAAAGAATTCGATCAAAAGTGAAAAATACACAAAAACCAGCAAAATCCAATGGAGAACTAGAAACCATGTAACCTAAAAGACGCCTTAAAAAGCCTTTTGATGTGATGTGCACAGCTTGCAGTAAACATTAGTTTATTGAATTTTTTGAAAAAAAAATTCAATTTTTAACTGCACATTCTTCCATTTAATCAAACTTACAAAAAATCAATATTTTTGTTTGATTTTTGTTAATAATCCTCTTATTTTCACAAATGCAGAAACAACTCCAGCCAAGTTACTTCAACATTCCCTATTAAAAAAATAATGCTAAATTTACTATGATTTGGTCTTTTTTAGGTTAAAGTGGTTCCAAAACGAACTTTTTCCACTTTTTGGAGGGAGATCCTATCCTTTAAAGAAAATAAGGGTCGGACAACACGTAAAGTCTCTAAGAGGCACATTCCTACTAAATTCTATAAAAATCGGCGCTGGTTTTTTAGGTTACAAGTGGCTTTTTAGGCTACAATTGCTTGGTTTTTTGGAGGCAATGACATAAAGTACAAAGACACGACATGAGGTGAGTACTGACTGAATAGCAAGCGATTTGACTTGACTTAATGTGTAAGTAGTGAAGTTAGAGGTGAACGAGGTCGGGGATATTGTGGGGGATTGCGGATGACTAGCTTCTAGCCAGTCAGGCCACTGGCCTGGCCAGGTGTGTGGTGCCTGCCTACAGTAAGCAAATGTGAAGCAGGAACATTCAGCATGGCAATAACCTGATTCAGACAAAATTTTAAGACCGGACAAAAGCGGACCAACTGCCTACCGGACATCGAAAACCGCACAAGACTTTCGACCAGACAAAACCGGACCCCAAGCCTGAAAATCGGACATAAATGTCCGGTTTCCGGACAAGTTGGCAACCCTATAATGGAATAGACTATTGACCCCCAAATTTTGAAAGTATGAATATTTTTGACAAGGGTCCCCCAATGGAAAAAATTGGAGATTCCTAAAGTGTATCAGAAAGACCGCTAGAATATGTTTAAGCACACTTTTTGAGCTGACAAGTCTATGATTTTTGGGCTCTTAGTGTCTTATTTATTTAAAAACAATATATTTAATTATTAAAATTAAAACTAAATTTGATTTTCAAAATTTTTGTCCTTTAATGTATAGTTCTCGTTGAGAAAAGCTCAAAAACGCCATTATTTTTGCCTATCCATAAATAGTTGTTGAGATACCCAGCTTCAAAATTTTGGTTTCCTCAAAATCAGAAAGCCAGCTACGTCACTGCGCATGAAAACCCATTCCGTAAGCCGATTCGTCGTCTTTAGCTTGTTCGGTAAGCATCAATTATGAACTAAACAGTTTGGTATAATTTTATTTACCGTACACCAGCTGGTGCTCACGTATGCAAGTGTTCGCATTGTACATATGTATGCATTTTATAAAAATGAAGATATTTGAATGGAAGCTTAATCGATTACTCCCAGTTGGAGTTTTTCGCATTGTGCTACGGCTGGAAGACCCGTTAGCTGGTCGGTTGGTGGTGGTTATGGTGGTACAATGGATAATTTTTCGAATACTTATACACTTCATCTTTATCCTCTTTCCATTCTACTCTCAACAATACCGGGTGAGATACCTACAGATATAGCTACATATATGCATAATTCATTCCCACCATTTCCCGCGCGATTTAAGACGCTCGGATAACTCCATTATTTTGTGCAAATTATTCGCCCGTGTTTACGCACGTAAACGTCGCCCGGGCCACCGAAAAAATTGGCCAAAGATTACCATAAAATGTTTTTCGTCCATCGCGCGCGTTATAACATGACAAAGATTCCGGGAACTGCTGCTGGGTCGTCGGAATGATAATTGCATTCAACGCGTTAAATTTTTTTGCGAGAAAATTCCTTTTTTCACTTTTTTTCGTTTTCCGATCGTTTTCTCTCATTTTTCTCATTGAACGCGTAAATCGAGTCGACTGAGCGAGTTCGGCCGTTTTTAGATAGACAATATCAGATTTACCGCTTATTTTGTTATTTTGACCATAAATTAGGCCCGCATTATGAGCTTAAGTCCGTGCTTTTCTGCTGGTATGCTATACGCAAATGTTGATTTTCTGCAAAGGCGAGCAAAAACAACTCTGTAAGCGGACTCCCACTGATTAATGAGTAGTTTACGTACGAAATGATCATTTGGAATACGGTATAACGCGTTTTGCATTAACGGTGTAGTAATATTTATCATTGAGCCAAGCAAACGGAGTTTGTAATTGCCAACAACGACCGAGCCTGTGTGGTCGTCGTGGCTGAAAATACTAAGGGTATGCAAATTATTTAGGGGTTCAAAGCTGATTTAATATCTTGACCAGACGTTGACGGTGGCCTAAGAGACTGAAAAATCTGAAATCTTTTGGAACAAAAGGCTGGACGAAGGCCAAAAATGGATGAAAATCAAGCAGCACTTAAAATGATCAAAAATTGTGTTTTTATAGCAATCTTTAAGTCATTTGAGCAGTCAAGCCTATTTTAAGAGGTCGCTATGGCTCTAAAAAGCTCACTAGCTGACTTTTTCCCCAGACAATTATGGCGGAGACTGGTCATATAATTTAGGAAACAGGAACATAGGTGTACCCTTTGAAGGCCGAGCCCCAATCCTCAATCAGTCAATATTTAGATTTTTTCATAGCAGGAGCAGTATTTTTTCACTGTAATTTTGTGATACAATTTTCGGAAATTTCGGGATACATGAGAAATAGGTCTCTCCCGCGGACCGCTTGACTCCCTCATCTGTCTAAAAAGTCACATAGTCGAAACGTGCGACGGTTCACGCTACGCTCAAGACCATAGAATCCGGAATTTGCAAGAAAGGCAAAAATATATTCAGTTATAAATGTTTCAAATTTTTAAAATTTGATTGAATGGAATCTTGTCAGGGTTTTTATACCACATCTTCCCGCGCGTATGTGCGATCAGAATGCTTCAATTTGTTTAAATTTGGTATTTTTTGCATTTAATTGTCTTTTATAATTTTTTCTAATCCTCGCTCAGAGAACGAAAGATTAAATGAATTTGACATGTTTTATATAAAAATCTTCATGTGCGCTGGAAATAAGCATTTCAACGAAATCCTTGCTTGAAAAGAGGCTTAATTTACTATACCTAACCTGGGGGTTTGTGCCCCTAGAATCCGATTGATAGATCCGCTGTATTGGTCGTACTCCAGATTTTCATTTTTGAACATTTCGTCATTGCCCGTCCTTTATTGCCTAAAAAAGGTCTTCAATCCTGAAATTTTGGTCTTTTCACCTGCGTCGTGACGGCATTTCTTTGTGAGTCCTCTTAAATTGCTTGCATAATGGTTCTGGATTCTCAGTTTACGTCTAACCGAAGTTTTGAGCTTCGTGCCATTCACTTATGCTTCAAATTTTGTGTCCTAGCGACTTTCAATGAACGAGAATCAGCGAATATTAAGCAAGTTTTACTCCACGCATGTACATCAAAGTTTACTAGTTTCAGTACCTACTTAACATTAAAAGCATTTTTAGCTTCGGGCGTATATTCTATAATCCCCAGCCAATTCGTTAAATAATGCGATGCTAATGTGAAACTGGTTCGATATTATAATTACATCATCTTTGTGGACACTAAGCCTGACAAATTGATTGATTATGATGCAAAACAATGTGGAACGGATTTTTCCTATGCGCTAATTGAGGAAGCAAGACCTTCAGCATTTTCGATATTTTAGTATTTGATACTATAATTTATTTGAAATCATGGGTGAGCTTACAAAAGGTGGTTGTTCCTTATAGTCAAAGTTGCTATTGGCAATCCAACAAAGATGATTGGTGTAAACAGTACAGGAGGAGCATGAAAGTTGAAAGTCAAATTGCAGCTTTTGGTAGCTAGCTGCATTAGCAATAAAATTAAAAACAGCTAATACTTTATTGATTTACTGAAAAGCAGTCGAAAATAATTGTTTATACTAAAAACCACTCGAAAACAATCGTTTCTTTTGAAAAACAAACGAAATATCCTTTATTCGGTAGCCTTCCATGCAGGCGCGGATTTGAGGGGGCGGGGGGCGGCCGCCCCCTCCATTGGCCAAAAATTTTTTGGCGAGATAAAGAATGGATATGCAATTTGCAATGATGTTTGGCCGTCAGTGACCATAATTTCTCAAATTTTTCTGGCGCTAAGCGCCGGATGATATCTATTAATGACATTTCTTAACTTTCTTGGCGATCTGGAAGCCATTATCTGTTCTATTTTTGCATAGTTTTCTTCTATTTTCAATCGAAAATTTAGATGTTTCGCATTAAATGCTATAAAAACAGGAAATCAAGCTGTAAATCATGCTTCTGGACGTCTATCCGCCTAAATTTCACAAATTTTCCGGCGCTACGCGCCAGATTTTTGTAAAAGTCAAAGAAATTTAATGATTTTCCTCACAAAATTGTCCAAAATTCTAAAATTTTTCGAAAAAATATTACGTCAAAAGTGATTTTATGTAAAAGTATACAATGTAAAACACCGAAAAAAACGCTATTTCGCGCGTTAAGGGCTATTTCTCGGACCTATTTTTGACTGTTTTTGGAAAAGTTGGGATACGGCACCCCCCCCCCCCCTAAAGAAATTCCTAGATCCGCCACTGCTTTCAAGCATGGGCATTTGCTGTAACTAGCAAAGAAAAATGCTACGATGGAACAAAAAAGATGAATATACTTGGAATTGTGGATTGCTAAGGATGTAAAAGGAGGGGACTAGGAAAAATCTACCTAAAGTTGCAAAATCTGCTAAAAATCACACTTTCTCTAAGCAATGCAAAAATCGAAGTATATTCTGCGGCTTCGAACAAAGTGTCTTTTTTAAATAATGTTCAAAGTTTCAGATAACAGTGTATAAATGAAATCTATAATGTTTACTTTTTTAAATTGCTGGCAAGTAGCAACGCTGACTAGCTTCGTATCTTAATTGATAGAAAACTAAGTGGTATTGTATTAAAAGTTGTTTTATTTTGTTATGAACATTATAGCAAGCAAAGCAGGGGCCGATTAATTAGTGCACACAATCGTTACGGGAACGCTACTGTACTTACATTTAGTCTGTTTTAAGTCAACTTACACATTTCCTACTGTTTTAAACCAATAATTTCTTCAGTTGTCTTGGATGCATCGATGTTTGCTATTTCATTCAATTGGCTTAGAAAGACAGTTAGTTTTTAGTTTACTCAATATCATTTCCCATTGCTGCTTTTTCAATCATTTTCATGGTTAAAGATTTATTTTAATCTGTTGGCCGCAGAATATACTTAGATTTTTTGCGTTGCTTAGAGAAAGTGCGATTTTTAGCAGATTTTACGACTTAAGGTAGATTTTTCCTAGTCCCCTCCTTTTACATCCTTAATAATCCACAATTCCAAGTATATTCATCTTTTTTGTTCCATCGGAGCATTTTTCTTTGCTAGTACCCCACTTTTACTCAGCATGATTTCAGTACATCAGTCAGTAAACACATACAGTAACATACCACAATAGTGACAGCAGTCCAAGAACGCGGAAAACAATATTGTTCTTAACATCAGCATTATCCTTTTTAAACAAGACAACCTTACATTATTTAAACAGATAAAAGTTTTTCAGCATAAACTTTACGCAAATATCAAGTGTAAGGAACACTAACGCTCAGATTTGGAAGTAAAATAAATTTGTAGTATAAACTACATATTGACAACAAATGAATAGTGCAAACTTTACACAACTACTAGGTGTATAGAAAACTAATGATCAGATTCCCAATTCTGATTTTACGTAGAACATTTTGAAAAAAAATTAGCTTCCGCAAGGCTCTAGAACTAAAGTCAAGATGCAGTGTAAACTTTACACAACCACAGATTGTAAAGAAAATTTCAGTCGGATTCGTAATTCTGATATTACTGTGATATTACGATCAACATATGTGAAAAGATTATTTCTCCACAATGGACCGAGGACAAATAAATGTCAGATGTAAACCATTTTACACCACTAATGAGTGAAAACAAACTGGCGTATCACGTTTAGTTTCTGGTTAATTTTTAGACATGAGATTATGTCCAGACTCATAATCCAGAACTTGGCATAAAAAACAAGACAGAAATACGTTTAAATCCCCCATTTTTTTGAATTTACACCTCCCGAAAAAGCTAAATGTTGATGTAAACAAACGCAATTCGCGTTTACGCGAACCCCTTAGAAAGTACTTTATTTTTATCCTATTCGACCTCGCCCGACTTCTGAACAAAGAAAGTGGCGAACAAAAAATGGACAAACACGTTTTTCCACTGTCCACCACATTGTAAACGTTAAAAATCTGAACCTTATGCCCCATTGAGTGTAAATAAATTATGTTCGGGCTAGTTTGTAGCCCTTCGATTGTAGTACGTTTGAATGTGCGAAACTTATGTTCCGCAAAATATTTGATATGATTTCCCAATCAAAATACGAAAAAAACCTTTTTTCGCCCATTTTACACCTCAGATTTTGACCTTTACACCCCCATAAACAACTCAATATTACGTTTTTTGAACGCGGCTTGCTTCGACCTGTAGCCCTTAAAAGTTATTTTATTTCTATTTTATTCAATTCATCCCAACTCTTAATCGAAGAAGTTGGCACAGAAATCTCGAACAAAATCTATTTTTTACTCATCCACTAGAGTGTAAAGTTTAAATCCCTGTTACTAATTGCGTATTGATTGTAGAAAAGCTTGCTGGTAAACACAAGATAGTCCTTGATCCATAGTACATTTCTGTCTGAAAAAATTTCCTAAATCTCATAATCGGAGTTGTTGGCAGACATAAACAAGTCGAAAGTGCATGGTTTTGCCGAAAGAATTAAAAGAATGAAAAAGTCAGTACTCAAAAATTTTGAACCCATAAGTCTTTCTTTAAGGCCGCATGCGAGAACGGATGCGTCAGCCTCTGCTCCAACTCGACAAATCGGCGAAGTTTAACACTTAGTCAATTATTAAAAAATATTCATCATTCTACTGAAGTTTAAGAATAGTGCATTTATGATAATAAAAATAATTATTTAATAAAGACGAGTCAAAAACCTCTGAAATAAGAAAAATCTGATCAAACAATATGCAATACGGAGTTATCTATCGGTATTAGAAAATAGATATATAATTCAAAGTTCACCTCTTCATACCTCAACACACAGTGGCTGTAGAACAGTTTAAAGGTCAGATTCGTTATTCTGACTTTATGGAGAACATTTTAAAAAAATTCATCATCCATGACGCTCTCGGCGGAAAAAAATTTTTCAGTGTAAAGTTTACACCTGCACTAATAACGCAATATTGATTGTAAAGAAACAAAATAATTTTTGACATGTAGCGCTTAGGACGAGGCACATTTTAATGGTAGTTACCACGTTCTGTCTACTAAGTGGAGAATATGGCAGGGAACAAAATATTTTTTGACCCAGACTGTTTACAATAAACCGCCTCTAAATTTAAAAAATATTGTTTTAAAAAAATAAAAAAGACCCCTAGATTTTATAACCGTCTACCTTTTGAAATCAATCAGACTGCATAGAATGTAAAACTGAGTTAGATATGCTCGTGCACATGAAAACAGATAAAAACCGTCTAATTTACACTTCTGTGCAACAACTAATGAGTGTAAAGAAATTATAAGACCAGATTCGTAAGCTACTAATCAAGGATAACACTTTTAAAAAAATTTGGCCCCCGCAAAACGATTGAATTTTTGGTGTAAACTTTACACACTCACGACTCGCTCGGTATTTAGTGTAAACAAAAAATGGGGGTCCTCAGTTTTTTGATTATCTACCTTTTACAAAAAACCGCACCTCTCAGATGTGTGCCATTATAGCTGTGAGGGGAACATATGTTGGGGGTACCCAAGTATATTATAGGTACGCGCTAATGCGCTACCTATGGATTCAAAGTTCAACTCTTCATACCTCAACAAACAGTGGCTGTAGAAAAGTTTAAAGGTCAGATTCGTTATTCTGACCTTACGGGGAACATTTTTAAAAAATTCATCATCCATGACGCGCTGGGCGGAAAAAATTTTTCAGTGTGAAGTTTACACCTGCACTAATAACACAATATTGATTGTAAAGAAACGAAATAAATTTTGACGTGTAGCGCTTAAGACGAGGCACATTTTAAAAGTAGTTACCACGTTCTGTCTACTAAGTGGAGAATATGGCAGGGAAAAATATTTTTTTGTCCCAGACTCTTTTTAATAAACCGCCTCTAAACTTGTAAATATTATTTAAAAAAAAATAAAAAAAGATTCCCCTAGATTTTATAAATGTCTACTTTTTGAAACCAATCAGACTGCATAGAATGTAAAACTAACTTAGATTTGCTCTTCCACATGAAAACAGTAAAAAAACCGTCTAATCTACACTCCTGTGCAACAACCAATGAGTGTAAAGAAATTTTGAGACCAGATTCGTAACCTACTAATTAGGGAGAACATTTTTTAAAGAAAATTGGCCCTCCGCAAATCATTTGAATTTCCGGTGTAAACTTTACTCACTCACGACGCGCTCGGTATTGAATGTAAACAAGAAAAAAAATGGGTCCTAAGTTTTTTATTATCTACCTTTAAAAAAAACTGCACCTTTTAGATTTGTGCCGTTATAGCTGTAGAGAGGTACCCAAGTATATTATAAGTACGCGCTAACGCGCAACCTATGATTATTAGCTGTAACATGTTAATACACGTACCCACACTGAATAAAGTCAAATGGACCAGTTGAATGCGCATGACGTTTTAATTGGATAGAGCATATTATATACTGCCGAGCTTATACATTTTCTAAAACTATTCTGCATTCAAAAGCGGTTGGTAACGGAAGGGATTAGCTCGGTTTTTCGCCCACACAAAGCGTATGACGACGACCCATGTTTTCGGTTGATTGCGTTACCGAAAAAGCTCAATTTTACAATTAGCTACTTTTGCTAACTGCATTATCCGACATCAATCGATAGCCGTAGGCCTGCGTCTGTGTCATCGACAATTTTTAGTATGTCATAATGAGCTTACTTGCCTCGTCGGAAAAGAAGTTGTGTCCGTTTTTTCTCTCTGCAAAACTTTATTTAGGATAGCACTCAACAACCAACCTATCGAACAAATGTTTAAGCAGAAAAATTGGCACATGCACTTTCTGATATTGCGTTGCGTACTACAAAATGCCACGACAAAAATGCATTAAAAGTTTTGGCCGAACATCAACTTTTACCCGACTTCTACCTGCTCGGGTTGTCCTTTTCAATTGAATGAATGTAAACAAACGGATTCGATTTATTTGCTTAAAATTTGCATAAGCCGGGCAGGGCTATTGAGCAGCATAACTCGAAGGGTTCCTACATACAACACCAATAATTTCGATAAAAGCTCTAGACGGCTGAATGCAATAACGTAAGCTGAATCTTGATGCCGGTTTATTTCGATGTCGTAAAGCCTTGAGCGAGTGTTAGAAAGTATGTAAGACTTCTTTCTTTGCCTACGCTGTACAAATTGAATTTGTGGTTTCTTACTCTCAAAAGTGAATATATTACGTGCCATGCGTTTCCACGAAATGAACCGATCAACTAAATAAGATTTTTTTGAAAAGATTCGTTTTGAAGATTCCGCTCTTGCCCATTCTAATAAACCGTGTAAATAAAAGCGTGTCCCTTTTTCACGCAATCGTTTAAATGTGGTCGACCTAGTTTAACAGGCGCAGTAGTTTAACATATTAACGTTTTGCACGACCTAAGTTTGACTCCTTAATTACTTCGTACTTTAGCGACGCTACTCGACGTTAAGTATAAAACGTACTAAAAGTTTTTTGGCCAACAGCTGCTTCTTATTTCTTTACTCTCAAAAAAAGAACGACTGATAGTGTTTTTATTTCGAAGTAAGAGTTTTCAAACGCATTATCGAAGATGACGCCGTTTGTTCGACTGACTATTATAGTCTGTTTCACATAAATTTGGGCATAAATTTTGAGAATTTTTCGAAAGTAAGTCGACAGATTACGATAATTATATATCAAATCAATGCTAAAATTGCAATCTGTCGGTTTATTATCGGACCTGTTTTTCAAAATTTATGCCTAAACATGTGTGAAGGCTGTCAATTTTTTTCGAACAAACGATGTCGAAATTATACCAGATAGATTCGTCTTCATTTTTTTCGCAATTTTAATTATTCGTTTTTACTTTTGCTGCGGTAAGCTGGTGAAAAATTTAGTTTTCTGATCTAAAAGCACCGTTTGCCATGCAACAGTCAAATAATTTTTGCTTTTATTTTCACTTCAACCCGTATTGTAATGTTTCCAATCCTTTTCGACAATTTTTAACAATTTTTGATGATTTTTAAGTATTAATCCACCCTCCCTGTGATCCGAATTGCAAGTGCGCGGGGATTTGGGTACTTGTCTTACATCTAACAGCAGGGATTAGGATCCCCTACTCAAACTTAATCTGATCATTCTCTTCATCCCCGAAAGTCAGAAAATTTTTGACCCTATTGCTTTTAAACCTTTTTAGGTGCTTTTTGTCATTTTGGCACAACATAGGAAGTCATTTACTCCATCTTTCCGCTAAATGGCCGAGGGAACCATCTCTTAAAAAAATTCGAATTGTACGTTACAGTGTCTACACCCTCCGAATAGAAAACATGGCTAATTTTTTGGGGAAAATACGGCAAGCTTAATTAAGGTCAAGAATAAATGAAATGCAAAGACGTTCTTTAAAACTGCTTTAAATTAAATAGGTGGGTCAAAGTTTCACGATATTTTTTGGCATTTCACTAGTTCTTGAGGCCATTTTTGCTCGAAAAAGCACTTTCGCTGACCTCCAGAGACCGGTAGAAAACAAGTCTGGTAATGGTTTGCGACACGAGCACGCGACTTTCAACGAATTGCATTCTTTAAACTTTATACGAGTTTATTATCATTGATCATCATCAAAGTGGCTATAAACCGTTGAAGTTATCTATAACGATACGCTAATTTTTTTGCTTAAAATTCTGATCTTTCTTGTGATTCAAATTCTGGCGTTTTCTTCAAATTCTTTCTTCCTGACTTCCACCACGACGTATTAATTTTTACGAGTCGTTGGAATTTTTCATTCTCCCCCAATTTTCCGTTTCTCAGAATAAACTCAAAATTTATTGAAATTCGGTTTTCATCTGTTTTGAACTCGTTTAACAATACGTCCTTTTCTTATTAGCGTCGCGGAGTACGTAATTTTTGATTAATTGTTAGAAAAACTGTTTTGGTATTTCGAATCTAAATTATTGCGTGAGAAACAGGCGAAAATAAGGGCATTTCCGAGCTTATCACTAAGAGATGTAAACAGTAGAAGAGGTGAGAAAAAACAAGTAATATTTTTCATTTTTTGCCAACTAGCGGCGGTGCTGCACTCATAATATAGAGAATTTACTGCTCAAACTAGCTGAATCACCGATAACTGAACATAGGCCCAAGTTCTAAAATTATTGTCTCTAATTTTTTCGCACACTTTTAGAGCTTTGCGAAAAAAATAAATACATAACAAGAAGAGCCAGACAATTTGGCACAGTAATCAAGTTTATCTTAAACTTTTGGTTTTGCAAAACCAAACATTATAGACATTCTGAGTTTAGTTTAAGTTATCTCTTTAAGGCAATTGAACATTTTAAGCTTTTTTCCTTGCGGAGGTCATTGGAATAACTTTGTCACATGAGAGCTTTCTTATGAATAAAATATGCAGAGAAGGAATGTTTTTGATGGTCAGAGAATCGCCTAAGACATTGATTTTAGCCCATAATTTTACGATTGTGTCCCACCTGTTCGTGTGTCCCATGTGTTCGTGCGTCCCACCTGTTCGTGCGTCCCATGTGTTCGTGCGTCCCACCTGTTCGTGCGTCCCACCTGTTCGAAAATCCCACCTGTTCGTGCGTCCCACCTGTTCGTGCGTCCAACCTGTTCGTGCGTCCCATGTGTTCAAAAATCCAATCACTTCATGCGTCCGACCTGTTGAGTGAATGTTTTATGTCTCATCAAATACAATTTGGATAATTATTTTAAAAGAAAAGCACTCATGCCAGCTCAAATTTTTAGACCTTAAAAATCAACTTCACTTTAGTTCAGAAAAGTTTAGTCTCAATATTATCAGAATGGAGTAAGATCTGAGTATTTAACGTCCAATATTTATTCAGAAAAAGTCGTATTATGTTTGACGAAAAATCGTAGCTAGCCAATCAGATGTACAACGTAGCGCAGATATCTTTGAATCTCAATCAATATATTTTATTCTTCCGAAGCAACCAAAAATGATTTGGCGTTGTTCGGCTTATACATTTTAGCAGAGTCAAACTGCCATGTACAGTTAGCATGAAAATGGCTTCCCCAAAATCATGAGCCATATTTAGAGACGCAACCTAACCTTACGGATGAATAGAAGTGCAACAGTAGTACTTACGCGTTCACTGCGTTAATTGAATGTTTGTTTGTTTGTTTATGTATGTTGATAGAGTACATATTACACAACTCTCTTACTTTTACGATAGTAGACTAAACAATATACCAATCTGGGAGAGTAAATAAGGGATTCGTGTGTTTTTTCAATTACATTTCATGGCACAAAAGGACGATTCAAACGCAAAGTTTGCATTTTTCATTAACAAAGATCTTAGGTTAATTTTTCGAATTAGCTGGACCCGTGAAGACTGGGACATTCGGAGAAGTGGTACGCATGATGAGGTGGAAGATTTCTTCACGAATATATTATTATTGTATAATATTTTTCGAACATATAGGACGCACGAACAGGTGGGATGCGCGAAAAGATAGGACGCTTGAACAGGTGGGACGCACGAACAGGTGAGACGTTCGAACAGGTGGGACACACGAACAGGTTGGATTCTCTAGAGTATTTATTTTTCATGTTATACCATTTGGCGAACACATGGGACGCACGAACAGGTGGGACGCACGAACAGGTGGGACGCACGAACAAGTGAGACGCGCGAACAACTGGGACTATACCAATTTTACTCGTAGATATGAAAATTTAAAGCTTAGTCAGTCGAGTAACGTCGAGATAAATAATGGACTTGTCTAATTTAATGACATATTGGCACTCAGCCAATGCTCAAATCAAGGATTTAATATCGTCCAAATGGCTAGTAAATTCAGTGTATCATAGTTATCGCAACAGCATGAACACGTAATATCAGTTTTTCTTTGCATACAGCGTTTTCTAGGTAACTTGTTTTCTATTTCCACTGTCCGATTTTATTTGTTATAATTCTTGAAATGCGACCTTTAATGTGGGAAAAAGATTCAGAGCAGTACGAAGGTTGCAACATGTCATTATGATGTACCTTTACTTGTATTAAAAATATATGATATGTTGTATAACATGCTATTTTCACATAGATTTCTAGTCCGGAAAATGCTTTTGGAATTCTTATAGATATCGTAAAATTGCAGTTCTAGTTTTAGCGTCTTATTTCGTGTGAAACAAAAATGTCATTTTGAGGACAATCCATAAAATTGGAGCTACTATAGCAAAAAGAGCAAAAATTATGCATATCTCAGTCGTGAACAGACGTGCACGTGGGATTGGGTTAGGGTGTCCTGATCCCCCACCCCCCCAGAATGGAAAAATGGAAAATTTTGTGGGGAAAATGAGGCAAGATGAAGGCCAAAAACGTATGAAAAATGAAGATTTTCTTCAAAGCTGCTTCAAATTGACCGGAAACTGTAATAATGTAGTAGTTTTAACACCATTGTTATTACACAGTTTCCGGTCAATTTGAAGAGCTTATAAAGAAAATTTTCGTTTTTCATCCATTTTTGGTATTTTGCCTCATTTTCCCCAAAAAATTATCCATTTTCTGTTCTGGAGGGGGGTACTCTATAAACCCCCAAGTGCGTGTCTACTCGTGACTATGTCATGGCCATACACGTAAGAGGGAGATGGGGATCACCCACCCAAAGTCAGTCGTCCCCCATCCCCCTCCCCAAAGCCATAAAATTTTTTGACACCCCCAATTTTTAGAAAAAATCGAGTCTTTAGGCGTTTTTTGACCGTTTTTTGGCCAAAAATTGGAGGTCCTCATCCCCCTCACCATAAAAATGGCCGGGGTCTCCCCTCCCAAAATGTTGAGCCGTTACATATATGATCATGCTTTGTTTAATATCCAGATTCTGAAAACGGCCCGTGTCCCGAAAATTGTGATATTACGCTAACAAACTTAATTATTTTCATTTATCTGAAACCCGCATATGGAAATATATTTCTCATATGTTTTATTATCGAGTAAGAAGAAATTTGTATTCAAATCAGTTGATTATTGCCAGTTTATCATTCAGTACTTACTTTTTCTTCCTTCTAATTTTTTTCTAAAAATTCTTTTATCACAATTCGTCTTCGTTCTTCTACTCAGATAAGCGTACGTTGCTTTTGATGGATATATCATGTTTTCCTATATAAGCATTAATATTTATATGTCGTCATTTGAATTTTTATTTTGCTCTAGTTTTAGGAATCAGTGATAGAGAATTGTCAAAATTGTGTCACATAGTATCAAAAATTGCAATACATATGCGAGTCATTATAAAATTAAGTTAGTCAAAGTGCCAAAAATTAGCAAAAAATAAGTTGTATAATATCCGGCCTCTTAATATAACACAATGACGCAAATGATAAGTCCCTGCATGATCACACTTAGTTTACTGATTAAGGCTGTCTCTTGCTCTATTAATTCGGTTGGATTGATGAACGATGTCTCGTGGAAAATATATTGAAAAAATTGTCAGATACGAGAGATATGTTAATTTCAGTTCAATCCGAAGACAATGTTATTTAGGCGAACCAAAACGGGATTAAACAGCTCGTTAATAGATTGAATTAATCTTTAGCATCCGACACATTAGCATTTTCCTTTAGTTTTCCGATCGTCATTTTATGCGTCATTTTACGTTAAACGTCTCATATCTCACCGAACTACGCTGTATATTTATCTATTTCTATTTTTTGCTGAATTCAATTAGTTTTCCCAATAAAAAAGGAGGGCAGTTTGTACAGGTTCATGCGGCAGAAAACGTGATTAATTTTGGGTCATTGGCTTGGCAGTCAACTCGAATGGAAAAAATAGTAATTTTTTTAAAACTACAAATGTATTCCTATTCATACATTGGTCACACTCATTTTTCTAAGTTTCAAGTGACCTTCACAGGCTTGCGTGATTGCTCAGAATGCCCAGAACAGCAGTGCCATTTTTCAGGGACAATTTTCGGGCACAGTATTGACCTATTTTGTCTATAGACTATGGTTATACATACAAATATCGCTTCCATATATTTTACCCAAAATAATATATCTGTACTACAGTCACATGAATCACGCTAATATGATGAAAAAATATGCAATCACATATCAAAATAAATCGATTTAATTGTGTTTTGTGTTGGTCAACAACAATAAGCAACTACGTTGTTGGCTGGGCACAGCAGCACATAATTCATTCAATTACGTGGTTGGTCATGCTTTTCTAAAAAACGGCTTAATTAACAAAGTGGCTAGCATGTAATTGGCTAGCCAACAATGTTAAAAATGTTATTGACTGAAAAAATCATAAGGTCAGTTGTGTGGTTGGACATGTAAAACTGAAGAAAATGGACTAGCCAACAGGAAAACATCGTGGTTGGCTACCAACCACGTAAACTTCGCATTGGACCGATGTTCATTTTACAAATTTTGAAAATTTTTGTCTTTATTTTCGAATTTTTACGTGGTTCTTCCCAAATTTTTGCGTGGTTGGCCTTATTTTGCTTTTCGTGGTCCGTGGATGGTCGACTCCCCAGCCTCAAGTCACTTGACCCCCACATGCAGATGTATGCTCCTATTTATCTTATCTATTATATATACAAAGGAGCGATTTGAAAGTTTTTTGATCAAAATTTGTCAAAGTAACAAGTGATTCATCGGCCCGACGTGATTCACGACTCATTCATTTTCTTCGTTCAACATGAGTATTATTCCTGAACTTTATTTAAACGCATCTCCACTCGTTCGAATTAGTCTACTCAAAGATGCGCAGCATTGCAGGCCTGGAGGTCGGACAGAGTGATTTTTCTAGTCAAAATAGCCTCAAAAACTGGTATTTATGCTAAAATAGCTTGAAGGCTACGTTATTCCACATTTTTTAATCCACAGTTTCTTATAATTTCCAATCGGTGTTGCAGAATAACATTGACTTTTATCAATTTTTGACCTTCATGCTACCTTAGTTTCCCAGAAAATCTTTCATCTTTACATTCTGAGGTTTCTAGGATTCGGCCAAGATGGGAGGGGGCCGACTCAACATAAATTGGTCTATATCTCGGGAAATTCGTCGGGATTGCTCGCAAAAATCGGATTTTTCGACGTTGTTCGATGTGCTCTATTCATTAAGTTCATTAAATTCTAACTTTTCGGAAAAAAATTTTACCTCACTAAAAATGTTATAAAAAGTGTCGTTTTTTGGTCGCGCTTGAGCCAAGATTATGAGAAATACTTCAAACCTGACGCGGAGCGCCCAAAATTTGATGATTTTACGTCAAAAACGGCAATTTTTCATCTTTCCGTGCATTATTTTGTCTTTCGAATATTTTTTTACGGCCAAAGGGGGAAGGGGTCGCCCCCTCCTAAATACGGCTCTTTTCATATGCATATCATATATTTCCATACGCATATCATACCAAAGCGTGTAATTTTCACCATTATTTTTTCAAAACTAATCTCAACCTCTCATCTCATGCTATCTTGGAGAGTCTACAAACACGTCTATATTACTTACTATTCGCACTATTTAATATCAGTTCGTTCCAGGTACAGTATTATAATTTTTTATCGCTTATCGTCGCTATTATTCTCAAGTGACCTTCCATTTTAGCGTAATTATCGTTATTTATTTAGCGTATTGCAATGTTTTAATAATAATTCTTATTGTTGTTATTTTTGCCGTGGTAAAAAAGGGAAAATCGTTGTCGATCCGTGGTAATTAGGCCCAGTTGTTCCGCATCGCTCGATTCTCTAATTACATTTACGCTTATTTATTTCTACAGTAAATCGTGTTTTGCGCAAATTTGCGTATGGAGAGCTTATACAACCGTTTTACGCATGCAGATAACTTCATTGTGTACTGTTTTTTGTGCAAGCTGATTTTTTCCCTGATTTTCCAACTGGGCTTAGGCTATTTTAGCCGGCTGATCTACGACCAGAAAACAAATATAACCGAAAATTGATCGTGGATTATTTTTTTAACAGAAATTCAGTCTAAGAAATAATTTTTTATAAGAAAAGTAATTTATATAAGAAATAGAGTCTCTTTTGGACGCACGAGACTCAGATTTCGCAGCAGCCAGCTTTTGATCGACTGATTTGCTCATTAAAATAGGCAATCTGCAATGCAATTTTTCCCTATCTACTGAACTATTCTCCGGATAATACACCGTTATTTACTTTTTTGGCGGTCTGGAAGCCATTTTTCGCGCCAAAAATAGTTCTTCATAAGCACACGAAGCCTTAGTCTTTGAAAAGATCCCTAGCAAAAACAATAAGTTTAGCACAAGTTAGTCATGTGTTTTAATGAAAATTTCTGGCACTTTGCGTCAAATGCTTCATTCAGATTGAATACATTATTCCAAGTGCACGAATGCAGGAAACATTAGCAGCAATCTTAGTCTACAACAGACATGCTCGTGGAGCGGTGGGGTCACAGGTGCGCAAGGTCAAACTTTCAGGGAGGGGGGTGTGAAAACCAAAAATTGCTAGATAGCTCTATGCTTCGTAAAAACTGCTCTAAAGTCCTTTTGGGGTCAGAAAATTAGCTATATAACCCTTTTTGGTATCAGAAAACTAGCTATCTAGCTTTTTGGATTCACAAACATAACTATATAGCCTTTTTGGACTAAAATAGTTATTAATCCTTCTTTGGAGTCGAGGAAATAGCTATATATTCTTTTGAAACTCAGAAAAGACAACTAAATGTCATTTCTGAGCTCAAAAAAGACTGTATAGCTAGTTTTCTGAGCCTAAAAAGGCTGTAAAGCTAATTTTCTGAGCCTAAAAGGCTAAAAAGGAATGGATTTTCGGCCAAAATCGCTATATAGCTATCAGTTTTTCGAAGCTCAGGGGCAATACCCCCTCACCCCCATGCTCTTGTATGGGTGGGGTGTATAGACCCTAAAATGGAACAATAGGAAATTTTCTGAAAAAATGAGGCAAAACGAAGACTAAAAACAGAGAAAAATCAAAACTGTCCTTTAGAAGCGCTTTAAATTGACAAAAAACTCTAGATTAATATAGTTTATAGTTTTGAAGCTATTCTAGTGTTTATACCAGTTTCTGACATCATTTTGGCTCAAAAACTTCACTATTTGACCCCCGAAACCGAATGACCTCCCTTCATAGACCGGTTATGTTATGCATGACATCTGTGATTCCCAACTTTTCTTCTGTCTATATTTTACAATTTTTTCCAGATCTTGTAAATTGAAACAAATTATATAACATTACGTTTCAAGTCAAAATTATCGAACAAATCCTCTTTTATAATTCTGCACAAGAAATATTATATAAATTGAGCTATGAAAAGAAGCTGAAAAACTTAATTTTGCACGTGAATATCGAATTTTTGGACCTTTAGTTTTATTTTATCGGAAAAGATAGGGTACCAATCTTTCACGGAAATCCTGGATCTGCTACTGTCTTCAATGTACGATTCATCAAACTGGATTATTAGAAATTTAGGGAAAAGTGTCTATAAGAAAATAATCTCATCTCGCGCCTGCTAGTTTTAGCTTAATTCTAAATTCCAACATTTTCTCTCCCCCACCAAAGCTACGTACCTGGTTGTAAACTAATTTTTTCACCTTTATCCCTCAATCGTTTTTAACGTTATACGCTCGCTGCTCGCTCACTTTTTCGATTCATTACGTTTGTTGCTACTTGAGTAATAAATAATCAGAAGAAGCGATTTTAGGCCAAGAATACCCATATCCTTTTTTAATATATCATAAGCGAGCTGTTGCTATTTTTACTGCCTATCAAGTACATAACAACGGCTAAAGAGGCACGGAAGTTTGAACTTTTCTCGACACCTGTCGCTTGAGCTTCACTTTTTTCTTAGGCGTCTCGCACAATTTCCGCTTTTTCAAATATTTTTGCATCGTTCGTCCCCAAGAGTTTCTTCGCACGTTGTAAGAAGATCTTTAAAAACCTGTGCTTATGTTTTTTGAAATTTCTGCGCAGATTAATCAGTTTTGATTTGCGCGAAATACACGAGTTTCAGCTCAGCGCGTTAGAAATGTTTTAAATTATATGCTTGTGGTGAAATATATACCTCTGACGGACTGATTACTGCTTGTTGGAAACAACGTAGAAATCTAGTAATGTTTATTGTCGCTACTTGACTGAAATAAATAATATTTCAGACAGCCTATTTTTGACTAGAAATTGAATGCCAGGAAAGGCTTGACAAAGAAACTAATTGACTGAAGTATTTTTTGAGAAAAGTAGCAATGTTTGACCATTGATTTGTTGCGTATTTTTCCATTTTTACTTCCTTTCAAGATATTACTCTTCGAGGCTATCATTTCAACGACATCGGAACAATTTTTCTATTAATATCCAGATTTATTCAGGGATAAAACGATTTCCTAATCTTATTTCTAACATAATCAAATCTAATCTTAGTTTTTTCCTCAAACATCGCGCCGTTACCATACATGTACGGCATGGGAATTTCGGGGATAAAGGGGAGGGCAAGGCTCGAAAATTTTTAAAAAGTGTTTTTTTTTGTGCTAAAAACGGTAGTTACACGTCAAAAACACTGTTTTTGGTCATTTTGGACAATGCTCGTTCTTCGTAGGACGTAGAAACAGAAAATCCGAAAAAATTTGGAAAAATCGAGTAAATTCAACAAAATATAGTCAAAAAATGTGTATATGACGCGGAGCGCCAAAATTTTAAATTTTTGAGCCGAAAATGAGCTAAAAAGGCGTAACGGCACTCTTTTTACAATTTTTACGAAAGATCGAGAGTTCTGGGAATCGCAGCGATTTTGCGGGAAGGCAGTAGCCATTCTGGGGGAGTTGGTCAAAGCCAGCCCCCCAGAGGAACACATATGGCCGTACTTTCATTTTAATTAATTTTTTTAAATTTTCATTGCTTGACTTGTGTTTAGCTGTTGTTTTTGATTGTTTTATTGTCTCATTGTTTTCCTTCATTTTATATCATTTTCACTTAAATCTTTTCATTGGCGCCCTAAATTCGAGTCATTTAATCATCCAACCGGACAAAGCTAATCACTTGCTCCAATTTGCGGGATCACGACGTCTCTTGGCGTAAATTAGATTGTTAGCGATTTATCGCTACTGTGGCATCTACTGTAAGTAGACGAGAATAGTTAGCGGCTTTTTAGCTCGCAAGGTTCACTCGTTAGAGACCAAATTACCACAGCTTATCGTTGTTCCTAATTTTGTATCTTGTTTTTTATGCAGGCCGACGAATCGAAAAAACATCCACTCCATTGAAAAAAACAAGTATTTTTCAAAATTTGGGCTTATTTCGCCCGTCGCAACGCCGATTATAGCGCTTATTATTATGTTTACTTTGCCGGAAAATAATTATTCAAAAAAGGAAAAAAATCGTCCCCGTCTATCGTTTTGAATTGCACCTAATACGCCGCTTAGCCCTAAGGGAATTTAGCGCAAGAAAAAAATTCGGCCGCGGGCGATCCTTTGAAACCGCCTAAAAAAACAAGACTCGAAATGACCAAAATATTTCGTTGGCTCGCTTAATACGAAGCAATTCGAATTTTATTCGGCTTACGCTTATGTTAGCTTTAAATACGTATTGAGCTTGGATAAAAAATCGCGCCGATGGAACGGATTTTGCGGACGTTTTTGATATCGTTGCCGGCATCGGTTCCGCTTCCGGCGCCGGTTCCGGCTCAGGAACCGGACCTGGCACCGGTGCCGTTTGGTCGCCGGCGCTGCGTTTCATTCTTATTAATTACCTCATTTTATATTCTGTGGGCGATTTCGTCACTCGTCGTCGTCGGAGCGGCGACGCCGAAGCTCAACGCCACGCTTTTGTTGCCGTCTTACGTGATCACGGCGCAAAAGTGTTTGATGCTGGGGAATCGTCGGTTGGCGGCAGCGGCAGCGATGACGGAGACGTTCGGCGAACGATCGACGTAGGCGATCGCATATAAATAATACTAAAATAATTATCTTTAGAGGAAGGGTGCAAATTTTCTTTTTGGAAAAGTGAAGAAAAACTGAGGTCAAAGACGGGAAAATGACATTTTTATGCAAAAACGCTTGTACTTTGACCAGAAATGCAACATTAAGGTAATTTTACGATATTTTAACATTTATAGCAATTTTTATTTCCATTTAGGTCAACGCAGCTCTCGGGCTCACTTCCAGATCGGTCTGACCCCTGACCGACCAAGCTGCACGTCTACACGGTTGGGTGTGTACCTATACATGAACTGAGCCGAAATTGAGAAAATGGTAGAAAAATTTCGAAACTAAAACCAAACGGTCGAAAAATTGACGATATGGCTAGAAATTACCCTTTTTCGGCCTTTTTCACCAAATTATATCGATGACATTAACAAAATCAAAATCAGCTAAATCAGGGCCATACTTTGTTGCTAAGATGACCTATAATAGGTACGTTGCTATGAAGTCCGAAAGTCAGTTTGTATGATGGCCTGCTAATTGACCACTTATGCATTTGAACAGACTTGCCCGTCCGAAGAAGGTTCTTTTGTGTATACTCGTGCCTACTTAGTGCTTACAGACATGCACAGCATGAGAATTTGAGAGAGAGGGGAGGGTGCGGGAGGAGGTAAAAATTTCAAAGTGATTTTTTTGCTCAGAAACAGTGGCTCGGTTAAGCGTCAAAAACACAATTTTTTACTTTTCTGACTATGCTCCTCTTTTTAGGAAGTAAAAATATGAAAAAGTTTCGGAAAAAGTCAGAAAAACGAATAAATTGAGCAAAATATGGTAAAAAAATGAGCACGGCTCGAAGCGCCCAAAATTTGACAGTTTAAGCAATCAGATAAAAAGGCTTAAAAATACTGTTTATACGAATTTTCTAAGATCGCAAATGCTGGGGTGGGTATGAAACCTCCTTAAAAACCTCTATTCCAGTCCTTCCCCTAAAACCATCCCAGATTATGTGTGTTTACATATGTTATTAAGTAAACATTAAGAGTGCACGACTTTAGTGAGTCGACATTAGAGCGCACGACATCAGAGCGCGCGACATTAGAGCACGCGACATTAGAACGCGCGACATTAGAGCGCAACCATAATAGATGTTTTTCACGTAACTTTACAAAACTTTTATGCTGATAAATGAAAGAATTCGCCGGTTAAAGCTTCGCGGACAAAACGAGCATGCCTTTGAAAAAAGTCCTACTGTATCTTACACTCGAGACTATTTGCAACGATTCATATGCTTTCCAGATTCAGAATTGGATACGCTTTCTATTATAACGGGGCAAAGTTAACTACCTACGCATGAATATCTCGGTATCAGGTAGTGATAAATGCAGGCGGTTTCTTTTGTTTTGTAAAGCAATTTTTAAGCTTTTCTGCGCTGTTCTGGCTGCTCCTAAGTGACTTTTGATACGTTTTTGAACGCATTTTTAAGCTTTTGTACACTGTTCTGGCTGCTCCTAAGTGACTTTTGATGTGAAATTTTTTTTGAAAACTTTTGAAAAGTTTTTGACATAACTTGTTTGTCACAGAAGTTATCAAAAATGCATTTTGCCTTTTAATCTGCACTTAAAATGCCAAAACGTCGCATACATGTAGTAGCAGATAAATTAACACTTCTGGCAGAGCTGTAAAATGGTCACGTATACAAAATATGCTGGAGGGCGCGAAGCGACCGGGAAAGTATGGTTGGGGGTTCAGGGGACGCG
This sequence comes from Mermis nigrescens, assembly GCA_036768485.1. Taxonomy (NCBI): domain Eukaryota; kingdom Metazoa; phylum Nematoda; class Enoplea; order Mermithida; family Mermithidae; genus Mermis; species Mermis nigrescens. The sequence continues at coordinate 1,559,148 of JAVLUZ010000271.1, read as the reverse complement.
CTGAAGGACCGCTTGACGGGGTCTGAAGTGGAGCAGCAGAAAATTTTGAGTTCTTGAAGTTTTTAAGAAACAAGGTAACGATAAAAATTGAGGATTTTAAGTCACAACTAAAATTTGAATTTGAATTTACATAACTCACCTCACCAACATTTCCATTAATGATTAGCAAACTTCCATTCCATCCACCAGTATGACCCTCACATTTAGGCTTTTTTCTGCACGGGTCCCTGTGCACCGGTGCATCAATTCCGAAAAAAATTTTTTCACCGAGAAAATTTTTGTGCACTCTATTTTTTGCTGAAATTCTACTCAGATTGATTTTCATCCCAAAACAAGTCTCTATGATTTTTTTGAAGTCTAAGTCATTTTTATGCAGAAAAGACATTCTATCTACCTGTTATTAAATTTTCCGTACAACAAAATTTTAAAGCCAGGCAGCTTTTTTGAAACAGAATTCAGCTGCTGCCTTAAAACAGTACAGTGCTAAACAATCTTACGTCTTGCAATTTTTTCAAAGGTGCTAGATGGAAATGATACAATCAGTAATGCAATTCGCAGTGAAGAAAAAAATCACTTGACGTTGCATTTCTTACAAAATTAAGCATGGTGTATTGCATATTCTGCTAGAGACCTTGTGTATAAACGTGAGCACGGGCGGACCAACAAATCATAACAGAACCAAAAAGATGACTTCTCATCCTCAGAAAAGGATCTGATATTTTCTGATCAAGATATTTTCTATTTCAATTTTATTTATAAGCTGAAAAATGAAAAAAAGAAAGAACGAAAGAAAGAAAACGCTTCAAAACTTTTGAAGCGTTTTCTTTCTTTTCGTTCTTTCTTCTTCTTCTTTCTTTCTTATTTTCTCTGTTTATTTCGCATTTTTCAAAAAACTTTTGGTCTCAATGGGGCCACTTAAATCTGCCAGTGCATATACGCTCTAATGTCGGCGCGTCTAATGTCGTGCGCTCTAATGTCGCGCGCTCTAATGTCGCGCGCTCTAATGTCGCGCGCTCTAATGTCGCGCTTTAATGTCGCGCGCTCTAATGTCGCGCGCTCTAATGTCGTAGCGCTCTAATGTCGGCGCTCTAATGTCGGTGCTCTAAGGTCGTGTACTCTAATGTCTGCATGCCCACGACTTTTAGTAAGGTTTTGGACAAATGTGTCAACAACGCGATTTAATGTATTTTTCGACCAGAAATGCACGTAGCGGTTGGGGGTGTTGGCCACAGATGGGCCGCGCCTTCATTCTGGGAGGAGTGGTCTACTGGTTAAAGTCGCAAAAGATCACAAAAAGAGTCAGGAATTCAATTATAGACATCTGCGGGAATCTTTCGAAAAAGATCCCTGAATTCCACGTCTGGCGTGTATTTATTTCTGTTGCAGATCATAGATGGAGAAAAATTTATTTAGAAAAATAAATTATGGGGACAATATGGCTAAGGTATGATAATTACTCTTTGAAATCGAAAGAAAGTGCACATTTTTCGTGATTCTAACGTTTGCACCATTTTTATGACGATTGACAGCCGATCCCCGAACTTGGCTAACCCCACCAGAATTATGCGATTGTTTTCGAATTTGAATTTTGCGATGCTTTTTCCGGCTTCATTCTTTATTGCTTCATTTCAATTTACGAGAACTATTATAAATAGAACTTGTTAAAATTATATGCTTATTATTCCGATAATTTCTTCCTAATTCTCTCTTAATCATCGCTTATCATAGGTGCGGGGCAATTTGCCATGATAATTCATAATCGCTAGATGAACTAATTATACATTTTTTCGTCCAATTAGAAGTTTTTTGGCTGCCTTTGATATAATTGGCCAAGACGCGTAGAAATTTTTTTGCCATTTCCAGGAATTTTATGCGATGCGATTCAAATACCTAATTTATTTTTACTATTTCGCTGGATCATATTCAGAAACGCGTCGACCTTTTCAAAAGCGCCCGATTGCCAGAATTTCCTAGCAACTATCGAAAATGTAAAACCGGTGATGGATTTAGCCATTCGAAGAGTGTATTCACCGTTTGGCCTGGCCAGGCGGCCCGATTGGCTCAGGGTCACCCCCGTCGGGGTCGACTGCAAGAGCCAGAACGAGGCCACGCACGCCATTCTGCGGGCCAAGGATAGCCAGGACGGTCTACAGGTCATTTTTGGACCTGTTTGCGACTACACCGTGGCATCAGTATGTCACATTTTGTTTTGTATAAATCGTAATGCATAAATATTAAAAATTATCCTACGTAACATTTACATACATGAGCACGCTCAGGTCTTTTGGGGTCAAGTGACTTACCTGGAACCTGCGGGGTTGATCCACGACCTTAGATGCAGAGCGTGGCAGATTCGGGCAGCATACCTGGGCAATGGCCTGCCTTCGTAATGATACCAGGAGCAAAAAGTTTCGGTTGGTTTGGTCCCAGAGGAAAAAATAAAAATTGTCGAATTCTACTACGAGGACAGCCGAAATGCATTTCTAGCACACTTTTGAGCTACTAAACTCAAAATTTTTCCGGCGCTTCGCGCTGGATTTCTTATTTTCTATCTTATTGCTTACCTTACAAGCCCAGATTTGACTTAAAAATAGCGATTATGTCAAAGATTTTCGGCGCTTCGCACCGATTTGTTATTTTCCTCATTAGTTTTCTTTGCAAAACCACAAAATTATATGCAAAGACAAGTAATTTGAAAGTTTTTGTAGTCAAGCTTTAACGTGATATTGAGAAATTAGTCATACAAGTAGCTTAATTGATAGATTTTTGATATCCAATCTTGAAATCAAGCAAGAAAATGTATCCTTTAGTATGGCATAGATCTCGTAAAGAAATGCTTAAAATGCCATTATTTTCGTTATCTCCTAGACGGTTCTCGAGATAAAGGACTTCACAAATTTCGCCCCCCCGAAATTGAATCCTGTTTACGCCCCTGAGTCGAGGTATAGGGAGTTCACTGGTTTTTGTAGTGCTGTTAGTGCTTATAGCAATTGATCTTTGGAGTGTGCATTGTGCTTAGGTGTCAATAAATTTTGCAATGTATCTAAGTAGTGGATTTGATTTTTTTAATGAAAAATTCTTGTTGATACTCGTAGTTTTGACCGTTGATACCGGGTTGAACCCATTCAATCCATTGCCGAGGTATGCTGGGCGGGGATTAACAAATTGAGCTTTTTTAGGCGAAAAGGACCTCAAAAACTTGAATAGAAGCTAAAATATCGTTAAAACTACGTTATTCAACAGTTTCCGGTCAATTCCAAGCACTTTTGAACAAAATTCTTGATTTTCATATATTTTCGGCCTTCATTTTGCCTCATTTTCCTAGGAAATTTTCAAAACTCTTGCGGGGTGGTCTGGTTTCTCCTGCGGGGTCGTGGGGTTGCTCAGCCACCAGGGCCACATCATGTGACCCTTAGGCGACCCTGTGCCCATTTCAGTTACGTTATCTTATGTTATGTATGTTATATTTTTACCTGAGCAATGGTCCGTGGTTCTCCCCGTCCAACCTTCCAAAAAAGGGTGCATTGTCCTCATATATGGTCTTGGGGGTTTCAACCATACATGATCCTGGGGGAAGGGGTTTTGAGGGGCTTCTCACCCCCAGAAAAATTTTCATCCTCCGCAAAAAATTTTTTACCTCCAGAATTGGCGAGTTTTCGAAAGTTCCTAAAAAGTTTCTGAAAATTCGTAGAAAAGATGCTTTTGAAAGCGTTTTCAGCTATTTATTTGCTCAAAAGTGCCAAATTTTCGGCGCTTCGCGCCAGTATACTCATGTTTTGACTACATTTTGTGCAACTGGTTCCGACTTTTTTGATTTTTTTCAAATTTTCGTTGTGTTTTTATGCTCTAGAAAGATAGAGCATCGTCAGAAACGCTGAAATACGATGTATTTGACGCGTACCTACCATTTTTCAACCAAAAAAGGCACTTTATAATTTCACCCCTCCCCTCCCCAGAGTTCCAATGCTGCGCATGTATGCTTTTAACCATCGTATTCTTGGAAGGGGTGTTTGGGGGAGTTTTGACCCCCTAGAATGGCAACTGACTCTCCCCCCTCCCGCGCTAAATGGCTGCGACCCCCAGAATTACCGATTTTTCGTAAAAGTTGATAAAAGTTGTAAAAAGTGTGCCTTTTTAAGCGTTTTTAGCTAATTTTTTGACTCAAAAATCTTAAGTTTTCGGCGCTTTGCGCCCATATTATACATTTTTTAACTATATTTTATTAGCAACTAACTCAATTTGTTTAAATTTTTTTTGTAATTTCTTACGTTTTTATGTTTTAGAAAGAACGAGCATTGTCTGAAACGTCAATAAAACAGTATTTTTGACGTTTACCCGTCGTATTTTTCTAGCCCAAAAAAAGGCACTTTGTAAAAATTTGTCTGGCCTGACCTCCCAGAATTCCTATGTTTGTAAATGTATGCTTCATAACCCCTAGAAATTTTCCAACACCCTCCTACCAGAAGTTTTTTCAACTTTCCCCGGAATTCCAAATATGTTGAATTCTGTTCCAGAAATAGTGCTTAACGACAGCTTTCCGACTGTTTTTGACTATTCCAAGGAAAATTTGAGGTGTGGATTAGCGCCTAAGCGGACCACAGAATCGTTTGTTCTTAATCTATATCCAATAAAAATTAAATTTCCTAGAAAAGAGTGCTCTAATATTTAAGACGGAAGATGTTCGAAATGCCTATTTTACTAATTAATTTAGGTTAGGAGGATCCTTCTCACTTTAACACACACCGTCTGTTGTGTATTTTCAAACATTTATGGCGTTAAGAGTATCATCACAGTCCGAATCATACTAGTCGCTATTCGGCGGGTCAAGACGAATTTTATCATTACCAGATAAGATTTAGGCTTAAGCTAGAAATTATTTTCATATAAAAACTCATATACGAGTATACATTCTGGCTCTAATTATCTTTAATGCAACCGATTCTTTCGATCGGAAATAAATTTGTTCACGGCTGAATTCGAAAAGATGTTCGGAATGACGCGAATTCGGCGTTTTAAATATAAGAAATTTACTGTTGGAAGTTTATACTTTGATCCTCAAGTACGACAGTGTATATGACTTTCAGGCGTTTGGTTCGTCTTCATTCCCGAATTAAGCTAGTATCCGATGTTCAGCTCGATAAGTGGTTCAGCCGATCATGAATATTAGATTGCCTCAAGCTATGCTGGCAATTAACTGACTTCTGTCCAGCTTAGAAGGGTAGATGTATTGACCATAGATACGATCGGACTTGCTCTGGTCCACAAGACAGGTTTTAAAAACTTGTCGGCGAATTATAATGGTCATGTGCGCGAGCTTGATACAGAAGATCGGATTTGTTTAAAGGGCCTTCTGAAAAGTGGACTTTTCTGAAAGGTAGTTCAACAGCCTTGAACAGCACAACGGACGCTTCTTATTCCCGTCACTATTCTCGAGCCAATATATCATAGGCTCGATCGCATACATTTTGGCTAACTGGTCAATCAAACCTAAAATGACATACAGGGTAGCCAAGAAGAGGGGTAAAATGTGTTGAACGTAACGTAGCTGAAGTGTTAGACTATATGTATTGCAAAATAAAGAACGTTATCTGATGAGCAAAAATAGTATACAATATTATTTTCGGCTTCAAAATCCATGAGAAAAATTTCTATCTTTCAATGATATATGAAATAAAAATTGTCAATTTTACTATACGCCTAAGTTCATTTTTGTAAGTTTTGCATTATAATACGCGTGTTCTTTGAATTCGTATTCAAGCAGAAAAGACTGACTTGACAAAGGTTAATACGTTGGACGTTTAGAGCCACAAATTGAAAGTTTAGCAGTCAAATCTTTACTTTGTCGATGATTTAAATCACATTACTCTGCAATCTAGCAGAACGAAAGCTAGGAAAAGAGTTTTTGTACTTTTTTTGGGCCACCTATGCTGCTAGGCTCAGTATCGCTGGACAAATCATTTAACTTTGAATAAAGTCTAATACTAGTTACTACAGACCTGCATTTGCTATTTTGCTCAAACTTGCTTTTTTCTCATTATTCTTACCGAGATGACCCACAAAAAGTGAGAAGCTCGCAGATAGGAAATGTATACGCATAATTTTTGTCTCCTTACAAATAATTATCTGAGAAAGTATATACTGGAATCATACAGAGCATTCTTCCTGATGATTCTGTCATCGAATTTGTGTCTTCTGTTAAGTCTAGCTAAGTTAAACTATATTGAATCGAATCAAATTAAATTGAATATAATCTAATTTAATTCAATTGTTCCTTCCATTAATATCCAAGGATATGTAGTTTTTCCGTCAATCTTTGTTTTGAGAAGATTTTCAAGATAATATTACACGATCCTAAAAAGTTAAATATTTCAGTTTTCTTCTGTTCTTCTGTTCTAGCTGACCTCTATGGCTAGGCCAATCCAGTTAATCAGACAACACGTTATGAATCCCAGAAATGAATTTTCGAGGTATTTCCCGTCTCCCCCCAATTTTTTTTGTCAATTTATAAATTTATTGGAAAACCTCAAAACATTGTTTTTTGCCCTCAAATTAATTTTTTGGCCCTATTACATTGACTAATGAAAAGTTCTGGACTCCTCCCCCAGAATTTTGGCCCTGCCCATTTATGATACCGATTATATTTGAGATGCTTGATCGGTCCGGAGCGTCAGCTGTGTAGTTCTATCGATCTGAGTCTGCCTTACAAATTGGTATAAAGATTAAGAGAGCGTAGGAATATCTTTACTTCAGCGTTTCTGCCACATAAATTCAACCATATTTTGAGATAAATTGACTTGTTTCTGTTTCTGCCTTGATTTTGCCTTGTTTTCCCGGAAAGTTTCTCTGTTTTTTTTGAGCGGCTAGATTCCAAGACCCTAATGTGCATGCCAGTTTCGACAATCGGTGTGCAGCATTTCTGGATTGAAGGGTCAGCTCGGTCTGAGGATTACTCTGAGAGCTTGTGATAGTACGTGTAAAGCATCGAAAGCAATTAAGAGTTAAAATGCGTAAAAACTACCTTAGTAAAAGTTTCTGATCGATTTTAAGCACTTTTGCAAAAAAATTGAACTATCTTAGAATTCCCAGAACGCTATGCTTAAGCATTGTATTACGGGCTCCATGGAGCCTTCCGCGGAGACCACGCAAACTTTTCCGAGAGGTGTCGTTCAATGAAATGACGGGCATAACGAGTTTTAAGAAATGCGAACATTGCATAAGGCATTCTTTAGAAGACGATCTGGCTACATTTTGACAAATTTTTAGTTCCATAGAATGTCATTGAGTTTGCTGTTCTGGAAAATCACGAGGAGGGAAAGGGTTAAACCAACCTTTTTATCGTTCTGTTTCTGTATGCATCGTACATCAGCTGCAATCGAATTCTGGAGGGTGTGGGTGTTGTAAAACTGTCAAAAATCCCAAAAACATGCCAACAATTCGATTCGGGAGGTCTATCGATTTTTTAGGGATCTGCCGGATTTTAGTGTGGGGAGGTGGGGTGTAAACCCCTACGCCACGTATGGTCTACTCCCCAACTTTAAATCTGCATCCGGTCACGTGCCTGTTTGGTTTCCTACGACCGCATTGAAAAATAGAGCCAGAAAATTTAGAACTCTAGCAGTCTTTCTCGATGAAATATTTTTTGAAAACTCATTAATTAATAATTTCAGGTTTTACGGGTATCCAGCTTTTACAACATACCTGTTTTGACTCCGGGTGCATTTACGCACAGTTTCGGAGAGAAGCGAGAGTTTCCAGTAACGCGTCTACTTATCAATTTTCGTACCATGTACACGTTTTTGGGCGAGTTCATGAAACGTCTACATTGGTCTCAGTTCGTTTACGGATATCAGATAAATTTCGAGGTAAACTTTCGGATTTGTTTTTCAGATCAATATTTAAATGAACGTTATTTTATTGCCGAATCGAATGTTAAACGAGAATCAGGTGAGCTCTACGACTAGCTCGTTACTGAAAACTGTTTTCTTAGTTGAGAGCATGGATGCACAGCATGGCTGACCTGGGGGTCAACTGCATTGAAATCAAAATAAAGTCAACGGCTTAAAGGGTCAGCCAGAGAGCGTTTTTGCGCGGAAATGGCTTCAGTTCAGCAGCTGGTATAAATGCTAAAATAGCTCATACACCACCTTAATCCATGGTTTCTGATCATTTGAAGCACGTTTGCCAATACATTTTCTCTTTCATAAATTTTTTGCCTTCATCTTACCTCATTTTCGCTAGAAATTTTCCAGTTCCATTTTTTGATGTTTGAGGGTCTAGACTATAGAGGCACCTAATTGATTTGGGGGCAGTCAGCTGGTCTGAGGGACGTCAAATTGTGTGCTTTTTGGGTCCAAAGTGACCTCAAAAACTGGTGCAAATGCCATAATAGCGTTAAATATATGTTATTCCACATTTTATGTTGAATTTCTAGCACTTTTGAATAAAATTTTCGATTTAATTCATTTCTGGACTTCATTTTTCCTCATTTTCGCCAGTAATCTACCCATTTTTTATTATGGAGGATTACACCCAGACATGAACATGGGAAGGGTTGGTTTGTGGGGTCTAGAACCCTAGAAGGTAGAAAATGGGAATTTCTTCAGGAAAAATGAGGCACAATGAAGACGAAAAACGCAAGAAAATTGAAAATGTTCGAAAGTGCTTGAAATTGACCAGAAACTGTGTAATAATGCAGTTTTAGCGCTATTTTAGCGCTTACACCCGTATTTAAAGTCATTTTGGCCCACAAAGCACAATTCTTGACCACCAGACCGGCTAACCCCCAGATCGGCCATGCTATGCATCTGTGGTTACACCCCGAACCTCCTACGTGCATATTTGGTTGTGTGGATTTTTTGAATTAGCGTCCGCGGATCCGACATCGTACTTTGTTTTGATTTTTTAGAATACGTTATCTCAGATTACCGAAATTCATCATTTTCCTTCAGCAAACTTTCTTGTATTAAAAATATCAAAAATAATAAATCCTGCAGATATTCAAAATTACAATAAGTACTGAATGTGTGCTGAAAATTTTAAAATTGCTGAAAAATATTGTCCTAAAATTTTTAATATTGAAGTAAAAAGCAATAACAAATCAAAATTGTGATTTGTTGGAAACGAGTAATAAATAGCCCAGAATTATAGCTGATTGGACGCCAAGCGATTTTTAGGGGGGAAATGACCTTTTGCCCAAAAATAGCCAAAAACACCTAAAAATAGCCAAAAAACGGCAAATTTTTTCCAAAAATCAGGGATCAAAAACTTTCTGACTTGGGGGGAATAGGGGACTTCCAGCTTTGGGTGGTGGGAGGATCCCGCCCGAACTTCCCACTGTTACGTGTATGATCCCAGGGTCTTAGCGGCCAAACGTTTCATCCTATTCTTTGTATAGTTATTTTTAATTGTTATTTATTTACTGTTTATTTATTCGAATAAATATTTCTTTAATTATTATTTATTTATGAAATGTATATCATTTACTTATTTATTACTTGTTTATTCAGTTGTTAATAATAATTATTTATTTAATATGGACTGTAAGACGTCATCGTGCAATTGAAGATTTGGTAAAATTTTATTAAATGCATACTATAATAAAAGAAAAGGAATTTTTCCAGACTTACGAGTGCACTTGTGCAAAGCAGAGTTCGGAGGGGAAGCTTGGACCTCCAGAATTCAAAAGCGCCATATAAACCTGAATTATGCACTGTTAAAAAATTCTCAGCGTTCTTTGTAGTTGCCGTTTTTTTGACCCCTCTCCCGGACCCCGAGAATTCGGTCACAATTTCGTTTCATTTATGCGTTTTAATGATATCATGATTCCGATTTATTTCGCGGTTACGGCGCATATCACACGTTTGTAAGATACCCTGCTAATGCATATCTTTCATAGCGAAAATTCGACAAAATTTAGATGAAATAAAAAATTTTCCGGGTTATATAAAATAATATCAGAATAGATACTTGATTAATGCGCTTCGTTAATTTTTTCGGATATACCAGCTTGACCCCTTGACAGCGAAATAAGTTGACCAACTAATCAATGTCCAGAATAAGACGAAATTCCATTAATCAATATTTCGCGTTGTCAGACCAGTTTTTAACTCTAGCCGCATGAGTTCAAATTAATCAAGCCATTCTGAAGTACTTTATCATATTTGTTGAGTGGAGTAGGTCATAAGACTAAAGGGAATGTTTTTTGTATTAAGTATAACAATTTTTAGAAAGTTTTTGATATAAGTGTATCAAGTTTCGAACCGATGAACATCGTAGGACAATGAAATAACGAATAAAGAATCGGAAAAAAATTTTGCGTAGGATAATTCCTTAATCATATTTGTACAAAAACACAATTTTTTTACGGCTATCCAACGCCTTTGATGGAAATATAATCAAAATGATATGCATTTAGTCTGCATATTAAAATATTGTAAAATAAAACTGAAAAATCCGTAATACTTATACATTTTTTTCAGCAAAATGCTAAGCAATTCAATAATAGTCTAAGTTATTCAAGAATGCAAAAATTGTTTAGAAATACAATATTTTTGATTAGTTAATAAAGAACTCAATATTATAGAGCAGAAGCTTACTTTTTCATGAAATTTCGTCATTTAGCAGAATTTTAGATGGGTCGTAAAATTGTAGACCGACTTTTGAAGATGCATCTTTTTCCTTCTTACAATGTTTTGCTTGATGCTTCTAATTGCGAGTCTGACCTACCATTCTATTTGAATGCAGTATGTTTGAGAAAATATCCTGAGATAAAGTAGTGAAAAGGAAGCTCATAACTTTTTCTGAAAGCAGAATTTTTCAGAAAAAATGTCGCGCAGATCGATGAGGTTCGTTTGTTTTGCCATAACCTTACGAACTCTTCAAAATATTATGTCATCAAATTTTGTAAGTAGAGTATAAATCTGATTTAATGAATTTTTGATAGTTGAAATGGTCCGAAAAATTGTACTTCGCATAAATTGTAGTTTGGGTAATATTTGTTTTTCATCAAAAAATTTGTTTTGGTCCATTATGGGGCCATTTATGCTGTCGAAAGGATTCGATCATTTCACCTAAAAGAACGAGTACAGGTGCCTAACAATATCGAGCTTACGGAAGAGACGCGTAACTGGCCGTATGAATATGAAGGACGAAAATTTGAACTCAGATACTTCGATAACCAGGCAAAACTAATGTACTTTGAACATTTCTTGACGTCAGCTGTGTGCTATAAAGAAACAAAATACGCGAAACGTTGTAAAAAATTTTACCTCATTCCTCATACATTTGAAAAAAATCTTGCATCGGAAATAAATGATTTCTCAATATTCTGTTCATGCTTGACTGGAAAGATATCACAAAGAAAAGCAATACAGAAAATTAATAATTCGGTACGAGATTTGAAAAATTTTGATTTGAATTTTATTGAATTGCGTAGCATTTTGCTGAAAAAAAATGTTTAAGTTTTATGGATTCCTTAGTTTTATTTTACAATATCCTAATATGCAGACTAACTCGAAGTCGAGTATTTAGAAGACGAAAATATTCTGTCCCATTTCTCCCACCGTCCGAATTCTCCGACTTTCCCGATTCTCCGTCCAACGATGAAACAGGTTATTTTTGGATTCCCTAAATTACCGTTTGTCCGGCGCTTCCGATTTTCCGACCGTCCTTATTCTTCGACCAACTGTATAAAACGGTGTTTTTAAGCACATAAAATTCTCGGTTCTTTAACCGTCCCGTTTCCCCGTCCGCCCCGTTCCTCTGACCGTCCCGATTCTTTGTCCATGCTAAAGGTTGACGAATGTGAGAAACAAGTGAATTTTCGGAAATGCATTCGGACTGCACAGCATGTATGTACAGAAGTACAAGCATAGATGCATGATGTAAGTATTCATTCAGTTGACCAATGTAACGGATTCGACAAAACTCCGTTCCGACATAAAAAATAGAAACAAAAAGTGGAAAATGCAAATTAGATATCGCCTTAAAATATATTTGGCGTCGGTTTTCTTATGTAACGATTATAATACCTTATTTAATTGAGAGAACCCAGGAGTCTTAGCTACATGGTTTGAGGGGACAATTTCAGCTAGGCTCTGTGCGTTTATTCATGAATAGCGGAAAACATTTGGCTATCCAGGACCATAGGTCGGCAGCAACAAAATTCTGGTCGGGGGGATGGGGGTGCATTTCAGAGGTCAACAAATGGTTCTAAAAATGGTGGTATGGCGAGCCCACGCCCACGTGTGGTCAGGACTCGAACCTGGGCTTACATAGTTATCGGTTTTTTCACAATAGGAAGGGATTAACCATTATTAAGTATCACTAGATTCTTTAGATTAGATCCTAATATATATATTTTAAGTATGCAAATAAGCAGAGTATAATAATTTACGCATTAAATAAGCCCTATACTTATTTCATCCTTTTATGTGTACCTACTCATTAAACCAAATTCATAGATCGAGACCACAGCGGTTGATTGACGTGTGGTTAGTGCCATTTGTCACATATGAATGTTCACACGGTGAAACGGGGAAGTCGGAAAAGCGGGACTGTCGGATAAACGGGACGGTTGGAGAATCGGGACACAATCGACAAAAATTACGTACAAAATCAGCAAATCAGGCGCAAGCGATAAAATTTTGGGGATTGTTAGCCTAAAATGTGCTAGAAATCTATTTTGGCAGTTTTTTGGATGCGCTTCGAATAATTAATTTTTCTCATTTTCTCGCACGGGGCACATTTGTAGAGAATCTTCTTTCAAAATTTCGAGAGGCCCTTTAATCCCGCCACAATCACGCGCCTAATTCAGCATGGAGTTTATTCTTTGGATCAAAGTAAATTGACTTTAAAACGGATTGAATGGAAACCACAATCATACTAGTAGGTCGCAGACGTGCTCAATATGGGAATTATGGGGTAGGGTTGGAATAAAAAAGTTTTAAAGCGCCTTTCTGGACTAAAAAACGTTTGATACGCGTCAGAAACATTTTTGGCGTTTCCGACGATGTTCCATCTGTTATACAAAAAGAATAAATTTGGCGCGAAGCGACCGAACATTTTGGGCTTATTACTTCAAAAGTGTGCTGAATCTATTCTGGCAGTCTTTCAAACTCGCTCTGTAACATAAAAACAAAAAATCGGGAAAATTCGAATAGATTAAAGAAAATATATATTAAAAAATAAGTATACAGTGCGAAACGCCAAAAATTCAACACTGTCGAGCAAACAGAAAAGCGCTTAAAATGGTACACGAAGTTTTAGAAAATTGGCGAATTCTGGGGGATTCAGGAGGGCTGAAAATCTTGCTGGGGATCGAAACCCCCATCATTCGAGATCATGTATGGTAGATATAACATGCTTATTTCGATCAACAGGCACATTTTTTATGGTACAAAACAGTGCTACTCACGAGTTCGTCGTATGAAAACCGGTTGTACGTCATTGAGCGCTGAACACTACTTATTTGCACGAAATTTTGAAAATAACGTTTTTAAGGAATTTTTTCATAAATTACTGATCGTTTTCACTTAAAAATTTCAAGAACTTTCTTTGTTTTAAGCAGGTATCCTAATTTGTTACAATTTTCATCATTTTTGCAGGAGTCCGAGGTGTACAGTCAAGAATTTTGCAAGCTAATGGGCAACGGTATGGTGGATCGTTTAACCACAACTTTTTCGATAAACTTCAAGAATATTCAGAGGATCGAGCCCGATCATTTACAGACGTGGATGATTGACGAAATTGGAAACAAATTCGCAAGTAAGTCAACTAAATATCTATAAATAGTTAGTAATAAAATGGAATTAAGTCGCATTCATTAATACTATTATAAATTGTTTAAAAATGATGACCCCAATGAGAATAATATTAACTTTTAAGTATGCGACGAGGAACATATATTAATATGTGATATTCTTGGTTAAATGGATTTAAAGTTCACGGAGCTGAAGCAGTCTTGTGTTTAAAGATACGTGGTCAGGTCTAAGCCTGGCCGAAACTCATACATCTAACGGCTCAAATTTCGGGTAGAGGGTCCCCACCCCAGCCCTCCAATTTTTGGCCAAAAACGGCCAAAAAATACCTTAAAGCGACCCCAGAAAACCCGAGATTTTTTCCTGAAAATCTGGGGGTCCAAACTTCTCTTGAGGGAGGGGGAGGCGGAGGGACGACCAACTTTGGTTGGTAAGATCCTCCAACATGTAAACCGAAACCGGCCCGAATATCTTCACGCTTAAGCCAGGCTTAAGCTCAAGTCTAAGCCTAAGTTTACATTTTTGTTGATCTTTAAGTACAACCTAAAGCTTAAGTTAAGTTTAAGCTTAAGCTTAAGCTTGTTTAGCCTAACCGAACATAATACATTTAACGGCTCAAAATTGAGGGGTTTCCAGCCAATTTAGGGAGGAGGGTAAATGATGACCAATTTTTGGTCAAAAACGGCTAAAAAAGTCGACTTTTTCCAGAAATCAGGGGAGGTTCAACAATTTTCTGGCTTTGGGGGGGTGAGGGGGACGTCCGACTTCGGATGAGGGATCCCTGTTACATGTATGCCCAAGATCAATGCTGAAGCATATGACAGTGGAATTCAGTGATGCATATATGTGTCAGGTACGAGTTTGATCCTGGTCAAAGCCACAGAATATTAAAACTGGAAGCGGAAAAATGTTCAACTTTTTTTCAGGGAAATCACGCCAGTGACGTCATACTACGATTTTCAAACCTGTACATGCAATATGTACGATAAGTTTTTATTATCTAGTTGTCTCATTTACTTGTTCCTTATGATTTCGGTCCGAAATTTCTTTTGTATTAAGCGAAGCAAAAGATTTTCGGTCGTTTCAGCTTTGCACTTCATGCAACTTTTGTACAAAGCAAACGTTCCGGATTCAGTTGTGCTAACAATTTTTCGTGAACGACATAGTTTACATACGTGTTAACTTGGCTTTGTTTCGCCGACTCGAATGTTTACATATGTTTTTCCTGCATTTTCTGGAAATAACCGCCCTTGACTGACACCATCGATTTATTCTACCAAAAATCGTCAATATTTTTACATGCGTAACTTATGTAGTACTACTCGCCTTAACTATTTTCTTATATGTTGCTTTTCGACTAACGTCATCGTCGGCATATATTGCCAAAAAAGCCAATTTGCTCAACCGGTTTCGTTACTCGCAAAACTATATTACGTGTGAGCCCATCAAATTAGTCCCAGTGATGTTAGCATGGCCATTTTCTAGTCACAAATTCGTTTCTCTTTTTTACTCTAATTTTGGCCATAATCTCATCGTTAGCATTCTTTTTGTATGCTTTTATTCAGTTTATCCTCGTTAAGATTGCTTTAGCTTCATTTCATTTCATTTTAGTGCATCCATCGTACGTGATAATAGTTTCAAATTTAGGCTGAGATTATTTTGAGACTTTTTAGATCGTTTTGGAAAGCGAACCTTTGATATCAGAAAACAAACTGTATAATGCAAAACTTTCGCTCACGCATGCGAAATTGAGTTACATGACTTGAACGAAGAATCAAACAATTCACATCGAAACTTGTGAAGAATAAGCTGGAAAAGACGGGCAGACTAAACTTATCTCAGATTCGGAGAAGGCACAGGTTGAAAATGCTGGAATGGGAATGGGCATTTTCAAAGCCCAGGTTCTGATAGATTAAAGGCTCTTCAGCTATTGATAATTTTTGTAGCATAGTCACTTCTAAGTATGAGTATTGTTTATAAGCGCACCTTTTAGTTCTAAGCCACAAACAAGCATGTATTATTATCGATATAATGCACGGTGAGCACACCTGGGCGTGGGAGGGGGTGGTTTGAGGGGCATGCACCCCCAGAAACCAAAATACCCCCAGAAATCGAAATACCTCCCCAGAATTCAATTTTTGAAATTTTTTTCGTTTTTTTCGCAATTTTTTGATGCCAATGGATAGTGCTTGATGAGAAACATCGAAAAATGGTGTTTTTATCGCCATACCACCATTTTAAAGCGCCATTTTTTGACCTTCAAAAAAATCTTGCACCCCCACCAGAATTATCTTGCTGCCCACGTATGACGGTGAGCCGACATTAGAGCGCACGACATTAGAGCGCCGACATTAGAGCGCCGGCATTAGAACGCGCGACATTAGAGCTCAGCGACATTAGAGCTCAGTGACATTAGAGCTCAGCGACATTAGAGCGTGCGACATTAGAGAGCAGCGACACTAGAGCGCGCGACATAAGAGCGCGCGACATTAGAGCGCAGCCATAATGGATGTCTTTCACGTAACTTTACAAAACTGTTATGCTAATTAATGAAAGAATTCGCCGGTTAAAGCTTCACGGACAAAACGAGCATGCCATTGAAAAAAGTCCTACTGTATCTTAACCTCGGGACAATTTGCAACGATTCATTTACTTTCTGATGCAGAATTGGAAACGCTTTCTATTATAAGGGGGCAATGTTAACTACCTACGCATGGATATCGCGGTATCAAATAGTGATAAATGCACACGGTTTCTTTTGTTTTGTAAAGCAATGAACAGACTTTCGAATTCATTCTTTACTTTCTGGTTGAATTGTTCACTGGTTGAATTGGTGGATGTACGAAAGTAGAAATTTTGACTTTTTTATCTACCTTTGGAAAAAGGACAGTTACTTTTGCAGCAGTAGGTTTTTTGTAACGCTATTATACCCTTTTCACTTATTTTCTTGTCACAGATTATGGTATTCATTTTCACAATATTCTTTAAATTGTACGCATTTACTGTATGTTGTGCAAATCAAACGTGAAATTTTTTGCTGCAGTAAACAATCATGAAACTGCAGTAAATAAGCAAAAGATCAAAATTTGTGTAAACTTATTCTGCATTTCTGTGTCAAGAAAACTAGTGAAAAGGTTATAGTCTCATTAGAAAAATAATTTCCTAAAATTACACCCTTACTACCGTAGTTTTAGAGCTATGGGTGTTAGAATATAGATCAGTCTACTCCATTGTACAAAAGATGCTTATATTAACGTCAAAATTTTTTAAAATAAGTATTACCTAGAACTTTAAAACTAGCATAGCAAGGGGTCGTTTGTAGACACTGTTTTGCAGAGCATTTATGTCACTTACTAGCCACTTCTTAACCAACCAAGAAATTTAACTGATTTTCGTAATGTATGCTAGGTATATTTTTGTTCACCAATTTTTAGAAACAAAAAGATACAAATTTTTTTGTGGGAAAGGAAAAGTCTATGTCTGCCTCCATGACGCACCATTCTAACTGGCACTTTGATGTCGGCGCTCTAATGTCGTGCGCTCTAATGTCGTGCGCTCTAATGTCTGTGTGCCAGAATGCACAATTGTATTATGCAACTTGAATGTACTTGTACGGATTTTTTAGACCGCATCATTTTTTGTTTTATTGCTTTATTTATTTATTAACTTTTTCTCTTTTCGCTTTAGCTCATCAACCGCTCGATCTTTTTTTACTAATGTGCTTAAAATGCTGCTGCAGTTGTCATATTTGAAAAATCCAGAGGGCTGATTTCTTGACATTCTTTCGGATGTTTAGTTGTTCGAAGAGGAGCCGACATTAGAGCGCAGCCATAATAGATGTCTTTCACGTAACTTTACAAAACTTTTATGCTGATAAATGAAAGAATTCGCCGGTTAGAGCTTCACGGACAAAACAAGCATGCTTTTGAAGAAAGCCCTACTGTATCTTACACTCAAGACTAATTTGCAACGATTCATATACTTTTCGATTCAGAATTGGATACGCTTCCTATTATAAAATATCTCGGTATCAGGTAGTGATAAATGCATGCGGCTTCTTTTGTTTTGTAAAGCAATTTTTAAGCTTTTCTGCACTGTTCTGGCTGCTCCTAAGTGACTTTTGATACGTTTTTAAACGCATTTTTAAGCTTTTCCGCACTGTTCTGGCTGCTCCTAAGTGACTTTTGATGTGAAATTTTTTTGAAAACTTTTGAAAAGTTTTTGATATAACTTCTTTGTCACAGAAGTTATCGAAAATACATTTTGCCTTTTAATCTGCACTTAAAATGCTAAAGCGTCGCATACATGTAGTAGCACATAAAACGGTCACGTATACTGTAAAACGGTCACGTATACAAAATATGCAGGAGGGAGCGAAGCGCCCAACAAAGTATGGTTGGGGGTTCAGGGGACGCGTTGAAGGACCGCTTGACGGGGTCTGAGGCGGAGCAGCAGAAAATTTTGAGTTCTTGCAGTTTTTAAGAAACAAGGTAACGATAAAAAATTAAGTATTCTAAGTCGCAACTAAAAATTGAATTTGAATTTACGTAACTCACCTCATCAACATTTCCATTAATGATTAGCAAGCTTCCATTCCATCTATCAAGTATGACCCTCACATTCAGGCTTCTTTCTGTACGGGTTCCTGTGCACCGGTGCACAAATTCCGAAAAAAATTTTACCGAGAAAATTTTTGTGCACTCTATGTTTTGCTGAAATTCTACCAGATTGATTTTCATCCCAAAACTAGCCTCTATGATTTTTTTGAAGTCCAAGTCGTTTTTATGCAGAAAAGACATTCTATCTACCTGTTATTAAATTTTCTGTGCAACAAAATTCTAAAGCCAGGCAGCTTTTTTGAAACAGAATTCAGCTGCTGCCTTAAAACAGTGTAGTGCCAAAAAATCTTATGTCTTGCAATTTTTTCAAAGGTGCTAGATGGAAATATACAATCAGTAATGCAATTCGCAGTGAAGAAAAAAATCACTTGACGTTGCATTTCTTACAAAATTAGGCATGGTGTATTGCATATTCTGCAGAGACCTTGTGTATAAACGTGATAACGGGCGGACCAAAAAATTACAGCAGAACCAAAAAATGACTTCCTCAGAAAAGGATCTGATATTTTCTGATCAAGATATTTTCTATTTCAATTTTATTTATAAGTGAAAAATCTTTCTCTAAATCCGGCAGTGCATATATGCTCTAATGTCGGCGCTCTAATGTCTGCATGCCGTTCGAAGAATAATTCAACTTTAATCCCGAGCCAGATTTGCACTCATACTTTCTCATACACATGACATACGATTGCAATTATTAATTATTAATTATATATTATTATTTAAGCATCCATAAATTAACCCCAAATGCGGTAATCAAGTATCAACTCTCATTTTTCGCCCTCTTTTGCATTCACATTTAAGAGTGAATAACTCGGAGAATTTCGCGCTGGAGCGGATTTAAGGGGTAGCGGGGGGTCGCCACCACAGGAATAGTTATCGAATGGCGACGATTTTTGGCCGTCGGTGATAATAATTTCTTAAATTTTTCCGGCGCGCCGGATGGTTCTTTTTAATGACCTTGCTTTCTTGCGACCTGGCAGTCATATTTTGGCACCAACAATAGGTTTTTTAGCAGCAATTATTTTGGCGACTCTAGGAACAGAAACAGCTATTTAAACATAGTTTCCATCCATTTTTCAGCATAAATTTTGAAAATTTTCGACGCTTCGCATCAAAAGCTGCAAAGGCAGGAAATACAGTTGCATTCCAAATCTCTAAATGTCCTTCGTAAATTTGAAAGATTTTCCGGCGCTTCGCGCCACATTTACGCTAAAGTCGAAGAAATTCAAATATTTTTCGCACAAAATTGTTAAGAATTTTAAAATTTTTGAAAATTGTTGTGCCGAAAATGATTTTAAATAAAAGCAGACGACGCAAAACGCCGAAAAAACGCAAAATCGGCCAGGAAGAGTGAATTTCGGAACTATTTTCGACCGTTTTGGCAAAAGTTGGGGTACCGCCCCGCCCTCCTGACGAACATCCTAGATTCGCCACTTAATTCGCTGGTCTGTCCCGTTTATACGACCGTCCCGATTCTCCGACCGTTCCGATTCTCCGTCTAACGATACAACAGGTTATTTTTAGATTCCCGAAATTCCCGTTTCTCCAACCGTCCCGATTCTCCGACTGTCCTGATTCTCCGACTGTCCTGATTCTCCGACCATCCCGATTCTCCGACCAATGGTATAAAACGCTATTTTTAGACGCGCGACATTCCCGTTTCACCGACTCGTCCCGATTCTCCGACCATCCCGATTTTCCGATTGCCCCGATTCTCCGACCAATTGTGTAAAACGTTATTTTTAGGCACGCATAATTCCCGGTTATCCGACCGTCCCGTTTCCCCGTCCGTCCCGATTCTCCGACCGTCCCGATTCCTCGTCGATGCTAAAGCTTGACGACGTGAGATACCAGTAAGTTTTCGGAAATGCATTCGGACTGCACAGCACGTATGTACATAAGTACAAGCATAGATGCATGATGTAAGTATTCATTCAGTTGACCAATGTAACGGATACGACAAAACTCCGTTCCGACTTTAAAATATAGAAACAAAAAATGGAAGATGCAAATTAGATGTCGCATTAAAACATTATTTTGCATCGGTTCCCCGACGTATAATACGATCATATTTACCGGATTTAATAACGGGTAGGTGCTCTAGAGCTTGAGCTAGGAGTCAATTTCAGTTGCGGCTTTATATAGAACAGACCCTTACATATATAAGTTAATTTAGTGAACAAGAAATGAATATAGAAATGTGAGGCAAACAGAAAATAGGTAGGTACGTTCTGTATATGTCAGAGTAGTTTTGTAACAACAAAATACCACATCCAACTTTACTAAATGACAAAGTAATACTTTCTTATTAAACCATTAAGGTAGTACAATAATTGATTCATTAAATTAGCCCTATTCCCAATTCATTCTTTATACCTATGCATTAAATTCAATCGATAGATCAAGACCCCCTTTATGCTACCGTTCAGCAGTTAATTGAAGTGTGGTTAGTGCCACCTGTAACATTCAAGGTTAAGTCGGAGAATCGGGTAAGCCGGAGAATCGGAATGGTCAGAGAATCGGGACACAATCGATTTCGCGCCTCACTTGTGCCATTATTCATTATTTTTAAGTCGGCGCTGCGCACAAAAATCAATACGAAATCTCTTGCCTTACTTTAGCCTGGAGAATGTAATCGTTGACATTTGACAATCGAATCAAGATCTAATTCAGTCAAGGATCACTCCGTCTAATTTTCATTTATCTTTACAAAGTCAAAGCTTTATCGTAACTTTAAATTGCGGTGTAAAATGTATAAAAAACAAATAGCTCAATTTTTGTTGTTTAAATAATTTCGGAAGTTAGTGATACTCGTACGACATTGCTCGTGCGTTATTTGAAAGTTGCTGCTGCCTTATCTGCGCTAAATGCAAAAATTTTATCATGCCCGTTCTGGAAATGCGTACGTATACTGCTGTTTATCTCAAATTTCAAGATAAAGCTAAAAAGAATGAACGAAGGTTTAATTGGTAAGTATGGCTAGTTTATTTGCTACGTTTCACGTGCCATTCCGGCAGCTTCATCAAATTGCGTGAATCATTAATGGCTATTATTCAAATACGTTGTCTGCATTTTTCTCGTTTATAATATGGTGGACATATGTCACGAGAAGCCCGTTTCCACACTTATAGCATGTTTTATACAGTGCTGGTATTTTTCTAGCTGTTGCCCTTACTCGCGTAAGCTATAAAAATAGACGCGCTTTAGCACAAAAGCTCGTATGCATTTTTAAGATCTGTTTTTTTCGTCGACAATACGCAATTATGCAAATTTCTGCGATGTTTTTATCGTTTCTCGTTATTTATTATTTTATTTGCGATATATAGTTCCTCAATTTGAGCTATTTATAAGCATTTTTCAGGCATACTCTTTAAAATACATGCATTGGATTGTTTCACGTAGCTTCATGGAAATAGATTAAGCTTGTTTTTTGCTCACAGGCCTTCCATTGTATCTAAAAATAGAGAAAATGCGCAAATCATGAACATACGCGCACATGTACATACATATATCCCGTTTTGTATGTCGTTAAAATCCGATCATTTTTTATTTAATAACGACATCTCTTCCATCAGACGCCTTTTTTCGTTGTTTTTCTCCGATTTTTCGACTAATTCGATCATTCGGAGTTTGTTCGTGGATGTTGAAATCAATCAATTCTCGCTTCTCTGGGGTTATCATAGTTATTAAGGCCAGTGTTGATTTATAATTGAATTTTGCATGATTGCGATCAAGTTTTTCACCTAATTTCTACATCAATTTAATGAATTCGCTTATCCTCATTTTCAGTAAACATGGATCCCATTGCCTTTTTCAATAATGAAATACCTAATCTTTAGAGGAGAGGGAAACAGTCAAAAACTTTCTCTTGAACAAAAACCCTGAATGGCCCGCATGCTGACGTTAAAATGTTTGTTTTGCGAACCCACTGATTTCCAATTTAACCGCTGAAAAAGGTCTAATAATCGTCAATTTGAAGTTGCGGGAAGGACGCATGCTTTATTGTAAACCAATGACAATAATCTATACAATTTTGCTAATTATCATAAAATATTATAATAATGAATATAAATTGTTTAGCAGATTACATATAATTATAGCAAGTTGGTAGATTTCTTCGTTATTTCTTAATTTTACGGAAATTTCGGGGTGTAGTAAGTAATCTTCGAAATTCAGATTTTTTCCTAGAACATTTTCGCTCATAAATGCTATATTGTTTCGGATCTAGTATACAATTTACCCGCCACCGTTTTTTAGCCGATTCAAATAAGCTACAGTGACCACACTGTAGATTCAAATAAGCTACAGTGACCAGCACTATTTTTATTGATGCGAGTCAGAACGCGTTTGATAATTTTTGTGTAAAGTTTGGTCACTGTAGCTTATTTGAATCGGCTAAAAAACGGTGGTGGGTAAATTGTATACTAGATCCATTGTTTCTAGTCTCGGCGACTAGAAGACTTGTTCTGATATTTCCATTGTTGTATTCCTTGAATGTTATTATTTTTCTAACTTCGCATTTTCACGCAATGCATTCTATTCTTGATTGAGACAATTTATGGTAATTCTAGACAGATTTAAGCGGTGCTTTTTTGCTCTGTATGTTGCTTTATTTCGAGTATTTGACGTTTTAAGCTGTGATTTTGTATTAAATTATTAAAGGAAAGCAAACTGATGACGTAGTGAATATACAAGATTTTGTCATGAAGGTATTCCTTTGTGGAAAGGATGCGTGAGATAATACATAATTTTTCAAAATATTTTAATGTGTTGTGCGCATATAATCCTGGAATATTGACCCAAAATTATTTTCAAACATTCCACGAGCGAAACGTAGCGAAAATTCTGCGAAAGCTAAAAATTTTGTGGATTAGCACAAGGCAGCAAAAATGGTAGGGAAGAATACCGTCAAAAACTAGAATTTCCGATTGTTTTGAATCATTTTTCGGTGAAACGTTGGAAGAATCAATTGCCTGCGACGAATAATTGACTGTATAAAATTCTATTTTTGCTGCAAGTATTTTTATTTTTTGAGTTGTTTTCGGACAGCTTTGCAATTTATTAACAAATTCATCATCGTCTAATTTGTCTAAAAAAGTTTAAAACTTAAATATATAAAGATACATTCTAACTTGAATCGCAATGTCCACACCGACCAATTGCTAATCTGGCATAATTGTCCACTTACTTACGCAAATTTACATTTTGGCTTGCGATAGGCATACATTGTCATGTAGTTTTGATTTATCTATTCATTAACTACGCCATCTTTTGTTGACAAAAGCTTATTTATTTGTGAAATCTTAACTATCCTCATCCGCCTATCATTTCGCAATACTTAGCGCGCTTTAGGATGGTTGCTTATTTACCCCAATTTTTCGGAACACTATTGCAGAGATTTCTGGTCTCGGGAGGTCTTTTGGAACCATTAAACTATTTCTGACGCCTATATCGATAATGCTCAAATTTTAGTTTTAATTTTTATAGCTCAATTTTTTTAAGTAGTCATCCAAGGTTAAATTTCGGTGACGACGAAAAAGGAAAGTGATTAGTCATGCATGCACCAACCGAATTTTGAGGGTCTCAAAGGGTCAAAATCGCAAAAAAACGCCAAAAATTCAATGGTTTAAAGGATTTTGGGGAGGTTGAATTCCAGGGTCTTACTTAAGGAGTTTGGGAGTTTCACCCTAGAAAGAGTAATTTTTAAAAAACAAAAGAGACGACTTTTTAAGCGTTTTAAATGTGTGAAGTTTTCGGCGCTTTGCGCCATGTACTCATTTTTCGACAATATTTTATCTAATTTATTCGACTTTTGATATTTTTATTCGAAAATATTTTAATTTTTTAGAAGGATTGAGTATCATCAGAAACGCCGGAAAATGATGCTTTTGACAGGTACCGAGTATCAATCAGTTATGAGCCCCAACAATTTCAACCTCCAAGAATTTCCTTGTTGTGCATGTCTGGTCTAAAAACCTCATCCCCATCACCCAGATGGTAGCCCGTCCCCTTAACATTTATTTGTGGCTCAAAGTTGTCTAAGCGAAATTTCACAATGCTTTGCATTTTCACGAAATTCAAACAAGGTGATATTCTTTGTTTGCATAGCGCGTTGCTAGTGGTGAGCACACCTGGGCGTGGGGGGGGTTCGGGGGTATGCACCCCCTGAGAAACCAAAGTACCACCCCCCCAGAAATCAAAATACCCCCTCCCCAGAATTCAATTTTTGAAATTTTTTTTCGTTTTTTTCGCGATTTTTTGATGCCAATGGATAGTGCTCGATGAGAAACGTCGAAAAATGGTGTTTTTTCGCCATATCACCATTTTAAGGCAATTTTTTGACCTTTGAAAAATCTTGCACCCCCCAGAATGTTCTTGCTGCCCACGTATGGTGGTGAGTGGTGTAGTGATTGCTCGTAAAAGCATAAGATTCAAGGTTTTTTTAAATCATTGATAGTTTTCAAACATTTCCCAAACGCACGCCGTTAATTTGAATATATTTTTAAAAATTGTGAATTTGCAGCGTGCAATTGTCCGTAACGCCATTCAATTTTTGCAAAAAAACAGGTTTTTGATCTAGTTTTTAATAGGTTAATATATAGAGTGGCTCATTTCTAAATTTGAGCAATAAAATTCAAGATCTTGAGTACGATTTGGCGGAATCATTTGTGCCGTACGAGCCACTTTTCACCCTTTTCTATCACTCGGCTTTTCAACATTAATTCCTTGGGTACATCGTGCCGGTTTCTTTATCTTTATTCACGCGCTATTTTCTTTCCATTACACATTCGTTTTCCGTATATTCACTTTAACTTTACAGTTTGAACAGAATAGCATTATCAGACATCGTAGTCATAACATAATCATGGGAGGGGATTGAATCCACACGCTGGCGTGGGGTAGTTGAAAACCCCCACAGATTACTGTAAACCCTCAGAATTCTATTTTAAGTAACATTTTTGGCTATTGCACTCAACCAGACCCCCAGAATTTAAATGCTGATTGCTGCCCATGTATGGTTGAATTCCATGAAACCTAAAATGTTTGCTAAAAAACATCCAAAATTCAATGTCTGGAAACATTTCAACCTTTTTCGTATTTTTTGAATGTCTCTAGCTACAGCTTGACGTAAAAGATGGGAAAGGGAACTTTCATGTTATCGCTATCAAGTTTTTGATTTTTTTGCCTTCAAAAATTTTCGGACCCCCTAAATCCGCAAAACTTAGGCCCTGCCAAGAGCATTAGTCGTAATCATAGGTGGGCAGCACCGAAATTCTGGAGGGTAGGGGGTATGGGGGATGCAAGATTTCTAAGGGTCAAAAAGTGGTCTTAAAAATAGTGGTATGGCGAAAAACACATTATTTCAACGTTTCTATCTAAGCACTATCCACTGGCATTTAAAAATCGTAAAACAACAAAAAATTTCAAAAATTTAATTATGGGGGTATTTTAGTTTTTTTGGGGAGAGGCGGTATCCGGCTTTTTGGGGGTGCATATCCCAACTCCACGCCCACGTGTGGTCGTAATGACCTAGTAAAAATTATTACATTGGAAATTTGATGTTGTCAGAATCTTCGTTGTCATGATCTTCAAGTCTTAATCATATGTGCATGCGCAGCATGGAAATTCCGGGAAACCAAAACAATTTGTACCTTTTTCAAGCTTAAAAACGATAGGTATGCGTCATACATGTAACGGTTCAAAATTTAAGGTGGGGTACCCGGCCATGTTTAGGAGGCCCAAAACGGCCATAAAATGCCTAAAAACGGCCACAAAATTTTCCGAAAAATGGGGGGGGTTAAAAATTCTCTGGCTCTGGGGGTTGGGGGGACGACCAGCTTTGGGGGATACCCCATCCCCTGTTACATGTATGGTTAGCGTCTAAGTCACCATTTTTGGTGTTTCTGACGATGCTCTTTCTTTCTAGATATTAACAATAAAAAATTTGGTAAAATATCGAAAAATTTGAGTAAATTGAGCAAATACCTAGTCAAAAAACGAGTATATATATGATGCGCAGCTACGAAAATTCGACACTGTTGAGTCAAAAGGTCGCTGATTTAAAAAGATCTTTTTTCGATCTTTCGGAAAATAAAAATTTTTTGGGGTGAAAAAATGGCTAAAAAAGGCAAAGCCGGGGGAGGTTAAACCCCTAAAATTGTGGAGGTTTAAACTCCCAGCACCATTACTATTCATAAAAATTTTAGATTGCTATCAGGAGAGATCACTCATTTTTTATATTTTGATAACTTTACCATGTACGTCCTTTGTTTGTTTCAAGTAGTCCAATAAAATTGCACCCTGCAATTTTTCAAGCATTTGTCGATATTCTGGAAATCGGACATTTTCATTCGCTAATGATCGACTGATTATCAAGTTTTATCATAACAACACGAAAATTTCGCTTTGGTTGTACAAATTAAACTTATTTAGTTCTCATCATTTTAATTTTTTCATCTGAATGACTTTCTATTATTTCAAATCGAGAATAATAGGTACTCAATGTTAAATTCAGCTCGTTTAGTAAACTTGTTGTTGGTAATTTTCAATTATTTTTCGAGTACTTGAGCTCGATCACTTCTAAAATATTCTTCGGGTTTATGACTATCTATATACGTAGGTACGCAAGTAAATTCATTTTAATGAATGATCATAGTTGAATATTAGGTCTTTCGAAATACGTGAAACAAGAAAAGTCTCGAAAAATCTGCTCTCTAAAAAATGCGACCAGTAGCGTTCGTGAAAAAGCCGGTCTGATTTTTCGAGATCATGCATAATAGAGACTAATCATTAAATGAACTAGCTTTTTAACAACGTCTATAGACTTGCTGACTTTTTGTGTCTTAAAAAAGTGACTCTATTCGTGATTGCTCCATTGTATACGATTCTCGAAAACGGAAGCAAATACTCGTGAAAATGGCTGGGTACACAAATTTTCGGAAATGTGATTAAATCAGCTTGTGAACACTGTAAAGCGAAGAATGAGTGATATTTTCTTGTAGGTACACGTATGATAAAAAATGAAAGCTGATCTTTGCGTAAAATCGTGAAGTAAATTAAGAATAAGTGAAAAATTCGATTAAATTATATTCAATTAGTCAAAAACTGATTCGGCAACGTTTTGGACCTTATTTTAAAAAGTAAAATAAACCTGGTTTGGGAGCAGAGTATGGCTAGTTTCGAGAGGCAGTCAGCTAGGTCTGGGGTCAGCCCGAGACATTTTTGTTCAACAATGATCTTTTAAATTGAATAGTGTAAAAACTCCTAATTGACACTTCCTGTTCAGGTGGCTTCAAATTTTTTTGACTTAATTTATTAATTATCTTCTTCTTCAATCAATCGATCTGATTTATTTTTGTTTTCTGATGTGGTCCAAACCATCGGATAAATCTTAAATTTCTTGTCAGGAAAATGATAAATGCGTGATTTTTAACAGAATACCCCTCCTTTACCTTTCCTTGTGAGCTCGTGTGTTCTCATCGACGTACATACATACCTATACCCACATTAAAATCGTATTTGGTATGGCCATGTCCAGAATTTCATGTTCACTAAATAAGCCAAATATGGACTTTCCGGCGCATAACGAGTAGATTCGATGAACAACTAATGCTTATGCTAATCGCGATTCACGTGCGTTAATTGCGCTCAAAAATTGATCGATAGCCCCACAGCTTCTGTATATTATTATTTGAAAATTGCTATAACAAGGTGTAAGCGCGGCGCTTCTAAGTCCAGTCGATAGCTTTGGAATGTCGAATAAGCCTTCTTAACAAGGGTACATATGTTTGTGTGCACATAAATTTGTACCTACGTATGTATGTTTTCTAAGCTACTACATTTACCTATCCGTTGCTCGACATTCTAGCTTATAACATTAGTTCACATCGCAGCTAACTTTAAGACGCTATTTTTTATCCGTGCGGCTTTTCTCCTTCGTTCTGCTGACATCGAAGTATAAGTGAAACGCTATACAAAATTCAATACGAATATACGAGCGGTTTTTTCTGCCGCATTCAAACGTCTTCAAGTCAGCTGCGATTTACAAGAATGTTAAATTAATTATTTTAGTTTACACGAGCAGATTCATCCTACGACTAATTTCGCTTGACCGGCATCATCGTTTGACACGAAAACTCGTGGGACATTTGCATAAAGAATGCAATTAAAGCGTTATTTTGCGGCTTTGTAATTGGTATCAAGTGGAACGAACCTTTATCTAGAGGCTTTCATTTCGTTAAAACGTTCAACGCGTTAGACAAAAGTTTAATTGAGTGCAATAATGTCCGGTCCCTTTTTCCATTTAATGAAAACAGTTAGCCTATCATAATCAGCAGCACATTTTTTCTTTGTATGGCGATTGTGACGAATTCAACAGAAAAAATGCTAACATTGTTCGATTTTTATGCCGCCTATTGTGTTTTAGTATTCATCTGCTCGTAATGCGCCGCCTGTACTGTATACCAACTCTAGAGTGCATCAGCCTAATAACCCGTTGTTTAATCGCATTTCCCAATAGCAGCCCACTTATCACACTCATTCATTTAATTACATACAACAAATAACAAGTTGACTGACTATTTTGTTCGTCGTCTTGGGCGCTTTGTAAAGATGTGTATAAAATTTACTTCTACGCACGTTAAATAATTCTGCCCTAAAAACAATCAAAATCAACGTTCAATGTACCTGCCTGGTACATAAATATATTGATCGATAAAAAAGGACGTCAGAGGTTCTCTTGATAACCATTCTTTGCACAACTATTTAAATGACGTTAGGTATACGCTATTCCGCCCATTTATCATCAACCACTGCTATTGATGCTGCTGCGGCTGCTCATGAGCATGACCAAAAATAGGAATGACGGACGATTGCTCCTTATTGATTCTCGTCGAATTTTGACCATTCACCGTTATTTATTGGACAAATAATGGCCAATGGCCTACAACAATTATTGGCGCCGTATGTGCTCTCCTTTGCCTTAAATTCGGTCTCAACCTTTAACGACCATCAACTTGCCCGATGGATGTTTGGAAATTCGCCAGCATCTCATTTTTCAAACGATTTCGATGGCGCGATAGTGGATTTGGCGATAAGCGGCAGATACAAGAGAAATCGGGATTGGAAATTTCCACTAAACATGCTCATTTGTTTGCCCTTTAAGCAGGATATGGAAAATGCCTTAAATAATCATTACAGGTTTGCAGCTTTCATTATTTACATGAAATATCTCTGTCAAGGCGCTCTTTCGTTCAATAGTATCTTTCAAAATTGCACTTTTGTGAATTGCACCTGAGATTGCAAACGTCGGGCAAAATCAAATAATTTTTTCATGATAATTCGGGTCCAGTTTCTATAGAGTGTGACTTAAGCCAGGCTTAAACCTGTTCGTGATAAACATAGAAAGTGTTCAATTTTGTTGTCGTATGTTCCAACATTGTCCTTAGGTTCAAGCCTGTTTTTAATGGAAACCGGCCTAAACCAAAATTTCACCTGACTGCATATCTTTAAACATTGAAGTCTGGCTTAAGCCTGGCTTAAGCCTCAATATATAGAAACATAGGTGTTGAAGAGGTTTAACCGGTTTATCAAAAGTTGCGATTAACCTGATATGGCGAGAGTTGTTTAAAAAACTTTTTAAAATCAACTTATTATATGATCCCTAAGATGCACATGCAATAAATATTTTGAAAATAAGTACATAAATGAAGAAAACAAAGGATTTCGTAATAATTTCGTAGTTCCCCACTTCTTTTCAATCTCCGTTTTTTCCTTTCGTTCTGTACGTTTTTCGTACTTCGACAGGATTCATTTTTCAAATTTCCTTTGTATCTACGCTGCATTTTCTTAATTATGCTCAAAATCTTTTTTCAACTCAGGATTCATTCTACAAATTTCCTCTGTATCTACGCTGTATTTTCTTAATTATGCTCAAAATCTTTTTCAACTGAAAGTGCATTTTCTCACTTAAGTATTACTTTTAATTCATCTTTGCTATAACAGTTTAAATTTTAATGAAGATTTTGCCCATGAGTTCATTGAGAATTTTCTTTAATTTTTCATTGATCCAATTTATTGAGTTCGTGTCCAGGATTTTATTCCAAGGGAGGGAAAATCTCGAAGACAGACATATTGGATAAATCGGAAAGCTTTAGGAGCATACATGATCTTAAAAGCTTTTCGCGTGCCACCTCTCCTTCCGCAAAAAGTTTTTCAGTTTTCCACTCCTCGAAAAAATTCTTCAAATGTTTATGAATTTTCGGATAATTAGGACTTTATCACAAAATATAAAAATGTAACAGTTGACACAAATTTTACCTTATGTATCAACTCGGATACTTAAATATTCGCGCCTTTTTAAAACTTTTATTCAACATTAAGCCCTATGGCTTGAATCATACGTGCAAAATAATGTTAAATTTAGACCCCATATTTCATAACCTACACGAAATTTTAGACTTACTGCCCTGCCAGTTAAACCAGTAATTGACGAGGCGCATCGCGACGTCATAAGGAACAAAATTTTACCGCTTAATGCGCTGCAAATCAAATGGGTGGATACAAACTTATCGGACACTCTTGGACCTTGGGTCACCATTGAGGCCCTGTTACACGATCAGCTGGATTGCATTGTGGGTTACGCCTCTAATTACGCCCTCAGCCCTGTCGCCCGATCGTCATGGCTTTACAAGGAACGCCGCGGTGTACCCGTCATCACTACTATAGGTCATTTTTTAAGCCCTTCACCCGTATGTGCTAGAGGGGGTGGGAGGATTTCCCATCCAATGTCGGCTGAGCCATTTTTAGGTGCATTTTCATCATTTTTGATGAAAAATAGAATTCCATTTAACCCCTAACCAATATATAACGGCTCGATATTTCGGGTGGGGGTCCCCAGTAAATTTTATGAGGGGCGGGATAAATGACCTCCAATTTTTAGTAAAAAATAGCAAAAAAACATTTAAAAATGGCAAAAAAGAAGTTCCGCCAGAAATGGGAAGGTTCAAAAATTTTTCGACTTTGGGGGATGGGAGAACGACCGATTTTGAGTGGGGGCTACCCAACCACCCTGTTATATGCATGCCCTAATCTTAGAGAAATGACCCATTGCTCCCAACCAAGACTTTGAGTCGTTTCATTTAAGCATTCACCGCTTTTGTGAAGCAGGTCAAAAACTGCACGGGAATCAGTACAAGGCTTTCTTGCACGTCTCCTTTTCGACAGTGCTATCTACCTAATTATATTTTTGACTTTTTACGCTGATTACGAGAAGAATCTCGCACTAAATAACGAATTCGGCTTTCTACGCCGGAAAAGTTGAGGGGTTTTTTGGGGGAAAGACTTGAAGAGTGAAATTGCACGTAATATACAATTTATTTTCACGAATTTTTCTTATTCTCAAAATATTCCTAGTGTTCATTGTGCAAATTAGCGATAAGTTCATTTTCGCGGCCGCTCTTTCAATTGCAATGCAGAAGAACTAGCCGTAGGCCAGTTAACGAAAAACTATCAAAAATTAATGTATAGTGAATACAGTGCATACATGGGCACACTCATTTTCCCTAGGTTCAAGTGACCTTCACAGGCTTGCGTGGTTGCTCAGAATGCCCTTGCTTTTCTAAAAACGGCTTAATTAACAAAGTGGCTAGCATATAATTGGCTAGCCAACAATGTTAAAAATGTTGACTAAAAAATTCATAAGGTCAGTTGTGTGGTTGGACATTTAAAACTAGAGAAATGGACTAGCCAACAGAAAAACATCGTGGTTGGCTACCAATCACGTAAAGTTAGCATTGGACCAATGTTCATTTTACAAATTTTGAAAATTTTTGTCTTTATTTTCGAATTTTTACGTGGTTCTTCCCAAATGCTTGCGTTGTTGGCCTTATTTTGCTTTGCGTGGTCCTTGGTTGGTCGACTCCCCAGCCTCAAGTCACTTGAGCCCCACTTGACCCTATGCTTATGTATGATACAGTGCGTGAAAATCACACGTGGGCGGGGGGGGTTTGGGGTTATGCACCCCTCAGAAACCAAAAAATCCCCCAGAATTCAATTTTTGATTTTTTTTTGTTTTTTTTCGCAATTTTTTGTTGCCAACAGATAGTGTTCAATGAGAAACGTTAAAAAATGATGTTCTTTCACCATACCATCATTTTGAAGTCTTTTAAACCTTTGAACCCCCTCCCAGAATTTTGGTGCAGCCCACCTATGGTGAAAATCGCTTTGTAGGTGAACGATCGCTGATATTTGCTGAAAAATGGCGATTTTTCTTATTTTTTAACGCCTGCGCTTCATTTTTTGCTATAAAGCAATTTAACGGTCGTCTTTTGGGACCAGAAGGCTCTTAAACTTCATTGATCTTTCTTTTGGTATTTCAAGTGCAGACATGCACAGCATGGTAATTCTGTGGGAAGTTGAAATTTTAAGGTCATTTTTTGGCCCAAAAATGGTGTATACGCGTCAAAAACAGTTTTTGGCGTTCGCTATCGTTATAGAGCATAAAAACAGTCGCTAAGCGTCGAAAATTTGAAACTTTTGAGCAAATAGACAGTAAAAAATGCTTAAAACAGCACCTTTTGTACGAATGAATAGAAAATTTTTGGAAACTTTTGGAAATTCGGAATTCTAGGGAGGGGGTTAAAAATATTTTGACGGGACAGAGAACGCCCTCCCTCAAAACCCCGGGATCAATGGTCAAGTGCCGCACAGTAACGCTTTAAAATTTTACACAGTGTCCGTAAAATCTTATTCCTTTTTGGAAGTAAAGGTGCATAATTACAACATTTTGACCAATTTCGTAAAATGTAAAAATGTAGAACTACTCGATTTCTTATCCAGTTTTCTGATTCAATGTTTTAACGCTAAATAAAATAACCGATTGACGTAAAAAATGGACAACGTTTGTGCCTTTGTCTGTCATTTTATTACAATAAACAAAGTCCGTTTTCAAGGTCACGAAAAAATGCTGCAATTCTTGCGTCACTTGATATTAAATTACAACTTGTCATATGATTGACTGAGGTGTCAGGAAATGAATTGAACACGCCGCTTGCCCGACTGGATTTATGTACATTTCATCAATAACTTTTGTCGAAATTATGTCAAAAAAGATCTAAGGAAAAATATCGATAAGTTGCTTGCATTTATTTTTCTCGTGTTAAGTGGCCATCAGTTTGTTTACGCCTCATCTGTGACGTCATTGACGCATAAAAAACAATTAAAAAAGTCCCATTAGAATTATAATTGAAAGATACTTTTTAGCGCTTACAAGTAAAATGTCGATATTTCCATGAAAAGACGGTCGCTGCATACTTTTAATTTTGAATTGCTTTTAGTGAGCTATTATCAATATCCAACAAGTTTCCGCTGACTGGTCGAAAAGTATGCATTTTTGGTACATAACGGAGCCTCTTTTGATCAAAAACTAGGGAAACGTCTAAAAATGCTGGTGGGAGAGAAAATTTTCACTTCATGTCAGTCTAGTGGATTTCGACTTTGTGTAATGACTGATCTGAGGTCTAGTATGGACTTCTAGCTGCGCATATTGGCACAAAGCAGCCGAGTCTCCACGTAATTTGTATGTATTGAAATTCGGGAATTTAAGCCATTTTTAGAAAATCAAATAAGAATTAATTTGTTGCTTTCCGGGGTCATCTGGGTTCTTGGTAAATGGGGTGGGCTATTGGGATTCGTTTGAACCACATCAACGGTTTTGTCGTACTTGAAAAAGACTATAAAAGAATTTTAGTAGAATTAATTTTTAGTTCTGATTATTAACGTTAAATTTATTGAATCTTTAAATGAAAACAGAAGCAATATCATTTTTACCGAACTTATTTATGTGAGCGTTTTTCAATTTTTTTGAATCGAGCTTCTGTTCAGTTTCAATCGTAAATCGACAATTCCTCATTTATTGAAAATAGGCAGCAATAAAAATGTATACGTACCATATAGATTGTTCAGCTGTTTTGTGTTTATAACTCGCATTTTAAGAATATGACAAATTTTTGGACTCAATCAGACTGAATCGCACTCTATATTCGGACTTGGATAATAGACATCAGCATACATAATCCGGGACAGTTCCTCTTCAGAAAGGTTTTTACCCCTACAAATTTTTTCGCCTCCCAGAAATCGCGATTTTGCGAAAAATTCGCAGACAATGATATGTTTTAAGCGTTTTTAGCTATCCGTTTGCTCAAAAGTGTGAATTTTTTAAGGCTTTGCGCCGATTACTCATTTTTTAACTACCTATTGTTTAATTTACTCAAATTTTCTGATATTTTTTCGAAATTTTTAAAAATGTTTTTCTGCGCTCTAGAAAGGTAATATTCGTTGTCGTAGAGGGCAGCACAAAACTTCAAGGGGGAGTGCAAGTTTCAAAGGTCGAGAAATGGTCTTAAAAATGGTGGTATGGCGTAAAAACACCATTTTCAACGTTCCTCATCGAGCACTACCTTTTTGCATCCAAAATTGCGGAAAAAAACAAAAAAAATTAATAAGGTCTCTGGGGGGTTAGTGGGGACTGGGGACCTTCCGGGGGGTGCTTACCCCCGAGCCCCACACCCATGTGTGTTCGTAACATCGAAAGAAGCGCCGGAAAAGATGTTTTTAACGCGTGTCCACCGTTTCTGAGCCCAAAAAGGCACTTCAAAAATTCAGCTCCCCCAGATTTCCTATGCTATGCATGTCTGAAGATCATTATAATTGTTTAACGCTTTTACACTGGGGGTATGGGGGTAACCCTCTGCCAGGATTCTTGAAAGGCATACCCCCTCAGGCCGTTTTGCGACCAAGCCTATTTCTCGAACCTTTAAAAAGCGTCAAACGATGTTTGGACCATACATGTGCATAGGGTCAAGTGGGGGTCAAGTGACTTGAGGCTTGGGAGACGACCAACCACGGACCACGCAAAGCAAAATAAGGCCAACCACGCAAAAATTTGGGAAGAACCACGTAAAAATAGAAAAACGAAGACAAAAATTTTCAATATTTGTAAAATGAACATTGGCCCCATGCTAAGTTTATGTGGTTGGTAGCCAACCACGATGTTTTCCTGTTGGCTAGTCCATTTTCTTTAGTTTTACTGTCCAACCACACAACTGACCTTATGATTTTTTTAGTCAACATTTTTTAACATTGTTGGCTAGCCAATTATATACATGCTAGCCACTTTGTTAATTAAGCCGTTTTTAGAAAATCATGACCAACCACGCAAGCCTGTGAAGGTCACTTAAACCTGGGAAAAATGAGTGTGCCCATGTATGGTCTGGACAATATAATTTTAAGTATATATACTTATTTTCGAATACTCAGATTGTTCAATTCGTTCATTCCAACACTTTTGATTATATCGTATATCTTTGATGCTACAGGTCATTCATTCTATTGCCCTTATTTTTATTTGTCTTCATGCAAATTTAAGGACGAAAGTTTACGAAGGATAAAATACAACGAATTAAGCATCAAAATTTGACATTAAATAGCAAAACTAAGCATTCATCTACCCCCTCTCCCAAGAAAACTTAGTTTACCCCTCCAAAACTCTTGACCGTAAGCATGCATGATTAATATATTTTTGCAGGATTGACTGACACATTCGACGATAAGGCCATTTATAAATTACTGACTCGAATGAACGGATCTTATCGTAGCATGGCTCGATTTGTCGTTTCGGTTATCGTTAAATTAAACTGGAACCGCTACGTCTACTTATTCCAGAGCAATATTGTTTACAGTAAAATATACGGCAGGCACGAGTGCTATCATCAACTGATGGCGGTGCGGAATTACGAAGTGGAAGTTAAGAGACGCTTCGAGGAATCGCTTGCTCGCGAGGTCGATCCTCTTGTACCCAATTTTAATCTTACGCATATTTTGGTCGAGGTTTCTATGATGGCCAATAGTAAGTCGGGAGCGATGTTTAGTTCCGGTTCGTTTTCGCGCTATTCGCCGTTCTTTTCATTCAAATCCACCAATCGAAATTGATCCTTGCGTGACGATCAATTTTGATTGGATTAATCCCGCCTACCCTCATATTATATACTTACCAATATCGTAGTATGTAATTTTTGCGGGTTTAAGCTGGATAATACGACAATTGACTTAATTCTGTTCATCTTATATCCCTGCATTTGGTATTCCTG
This sequence comes from Mermis nigrescens, assembly GCA_036768485.1. NCBI lineage: Eukaryota > Metazoa > Nematoda > Enoplea > Mermithida > Mermithidae > Mermis > Mermis nigrescens. Next base: position 1,522,623 of record JAVLUZ010000271.1, on the reverse strand, counting down.
CTGTATGTACATAGATAACTCGTGTTCCGTAGTGTAAAGGGAATTGGTTTACCTACAGTATGCCTCGCTGACTTGATCTGCAAATTTAAACTGATCTACAGTATACTGCATTTCATACTTAACAGTTTATTGTGTTAAGTAACAATGTAGCTACAGTAACATACATGCACTGTTACACATTAAGCTGTATTCCAATTTTTTGACACGTATTTAACTTTTACAATAATATTCAACTCAAGCAATTTGTGAATTTCTATGGATTTTTCCATCATATATGTACATTCATGTAACAGGGGAAGGGGATCATGCACTCATTGTCCCCCCTAGCAAAATTTTGACCCCCACCCGATTTTCGGATAATCTAGTTGTTTTTTGGCCAAAAATTGGAGATCATTTATCCCCTCCTCACCTGAAAATGGCCGGAGATCCCCCACCCAAAATTTTAAGCCATACACGTAGGATCATATATCCTTGGTCAGAGATGTATGTACCTACTGGATACCAGACGCGTGTAAAAATGGACATTTTAGCTTCTTATGGCGATCAACGATATGCTATCTGTAGGACTTTAAACCCTAAATCTCCATTCTTATTCAGTGAATAAACTAAAACGTCTCATGCTGATAAATAAGCTCCGAATCGCTGTCTAAATTTCGAAAACAAAAAATATAAATTACCCGAATAAGACGTTAAGTCGATGCGTTAGCTCTCATACGTCAGAGAGCTGGCAAGCATGCTAATATGGAGCTTATTTAGGTTGAATGGTGATCGCATTGAACTGCTCGCCTTGCTCCTCGTCTTGGATTCACTGTGTTTAAATATATGTATATGTATATAGACGTGGAACAAAGCGGAAATAGTGAATTGCGATATAATACAATTTGTTTTTACGCAAGCTGGTTGCCAAAATGGGTTTATTTTGAAAACTTACTTTGTTCAAGCGTTTTGAAAAAACAGTTTTGTTTTTCGCTTGCATTACCACATTCTCCGGATCAGATTTAACGATAGCCGTTTATAGAATAAAGCTCAGGTACACTTAGTTTGAGGGTCGATCATATAAAATTTTTGGCAGCGTTTTGTGGCAGGGCCACACCTTCGACCGATCTTTGTGATTATTTCATTCAAGTGTACGAACATATATTCACTAAAGGGGTCGTTTTGTATAACATTCATGTCGTTGAGCCTGATTTATGAACTGTGAACGTGGAACAGGGTAGTCTATTTGTTCAAGTATAACCCGAGTACCAGGGTAGGTGGCACAACCGCTAACTACGAGTAGAGCACAACCACTACACTACTGCTAGCTGGTGCACAAGCGCTAACGTAACCGTAATATCAATCTAAAGCAATATAATGTACGAGTCGGCATGCCATTCGTTTTCCATTTACGTGTCTAAAAATGAAAAAAAGTCATTTTGTACTGAGACTTACTTTTTCAACTTAGTTATGACTTTATTGTCAATTTCATTTTCTATTTTTCTCAATTCATTAGTATGGTTCATCAGATTGAAGGTTCTCATTGAAAAATAAAGGGACTTCAATGAAACGAACCACCACAACATTATCATGACCACCTGAAATCGACTTTATAAATCCATAGCATGTATTTGGCAATAAAAAATTTATTAAATATATTCCAGCTAATGCAAAAATTGGCATTAGAAATTTTAGATACGGCGTTTATGCACCAACCCTTAATTGTGAAAACTAGGTACTGATCTTTCCGCAAAGATATAAATTTAGAAAACAATCCGTCTATGAATCAGTAAAGTGGAGAACTCGATTTTTGTCTCGTTGGGCTGCAATTTGAAATTATCAAATTTTGTAAGATTTATTTATTAACACTCTCAGTCTGCATGCATTATGTAGTGGCCGTGTTACGATTAAAACAGTACCTACAAATTACGTAAGAAACAACTCATCGTCTTCATAATTAAATTATTTCTTCACATCATTCATGCTCTTCTAAAGTTGAATAATCATGTCGTTAACACTCAAAAATTATTTGAGATATAGTTTAGATCATTTTTAAGAATTCGCGGCAGTGTACTAGTTAGCGTTTGTGCACTAGTTGGCGGTTATGCACTAGTGAGCAGTTGTGTTCACGTTAGCGGTTGTGCACCCCAATCGAGTACCATGCTACACCAATCTGATCGATACGCTCGACAGTTAATGCCTAGTTTTTATGCATGCATTGCGTCGTGCAATACTGAGTATATTGTTAAATTTTCTCAGTGAAAATTTCTGAAATCACTCACTGGAACTCACACATGGGCGTTAAGGTTGGATTGGACACCTTAGAATTGAAAAGCCCCAGGAGACACGAAGAATTGAATTTTTGACTCGGCTGCGATCGTACATGAGTTTTCTTCGAGCAATAGCAGCAATACATTAAAGGATTACGATGACAGCCGGCTGGCTGCTCCTTAGCGATCAAATTTTCCTAAAATAATGCAAGGTAATTTGAAAATTTTGCCCATTATTAGAAAGTTTGAAAGTTTTGGCATTTCGCGCCTTATGCGCTTCTCAATAGCGCCTAGCTGTTCGTCCAGTCTTAAAAGGACTCAAATTTACTAATTTTTTCTGAAACCATGGCTCACTAGATTTGTAACGCAAAATAAGATTTTTTTGAAGTTTGGAGAATTTATCATTCACTTATCCCTTCAACTACATCCTTTTTGCATAATGCTTTACGTCGTATCTTGCCAACCATAAATATAAACATTGTAAAATAAGTGCCTTTGGTATTATTGCTTGCAGGAATTCATCTCGATATGGTACTAAATTTTAATAAATCTGATTGTAAGTTTAATCCTTTTTTCATTACCGTGTTTTACGGCACCTATGTAACGCATAGGTAGGTACCTACTTATTGAGCAAGAAGTAGTAGGATTGTTCACTACGTGAATTGGATATATTAATCTTAGGGATTATTTATGATTTTTGCTCAGTCTGAGACCTTAATTCCAGTCTGCTCAATCTACACGTTACTTCTAATTGCATTTCTCACTCGCCATAATCAACCTTCATTATCCCTCGAAATCTGACGCTTCATGATTACACGCGTACTATCCCTTTCCCGAGGAGATTTTTTTGTTCTCGCCGGTTAGCATCATTAGGGTTCGACTTATATATTTCAGATTTCTGTTTTTTCCTTCGATAAATAAGATTAAACCTTATTTTGTCACGTATAGATTTTACTGCATCACTTGCAATTTTTTACCTGAAGACGCGCTTAAATTATCACAATCAATGCACGTTTTCCAGCGGGACGCTCAACCGAGTTTCCATGACATTTTTTTCACGAAATTATTAATAATTTCTTGATTTACAGCCGTTCTACATACAGTAAATTGTTTCATATATTTTTTTGAATGTCGATGTGACCGTAGCGAGAGACTCAAATAATAATTATTAAAGCTCTCGTTACTTCGTCCCTGTTTTTTCTATATACTTAAAAAATGGAAAGGCGTCGAGCAATAACAATGATCGCGCTTAGTCTGGGAATTATCATTGGTTTCGTTCTTGTACAGGGCTAATATAAGGGTCTGTGAATTTTAACTTTTGAAATTAAGATAAGGCCGGAAAAATCGATAGCTGGGATTGAAAAGCTTAGGCAAAAACATGGGATCTGAAAACTAGCAAAGCTAAAAATATCCAAAAAACTTAAAACGTACCAGATAAGAAAATCAAGAACTTGCAAAAAACATTTTTAGATGACCTACTTGCGCTTTAATCAATCGGCAAAATCGTCAAATACTATTACGGGTGAGCACTGATACCCTCGGGATTCTCAATCTTTGCTCCTTCAGCTAGCCACTTTTAATTTAGATGTCATGATATCGAGGGGCTAATTAACTTAAATTCGTGCATATTACCGAATAGAATCAAGGTTGAGTCGGTCAAAGTTATGACGTCTTTCAGTTTTCGATGTGATTTTTATCTTTTTTGTTAATATAGTCCAATATATCAGTTATCGATTGACTCTTCGTATCCCCGGATTGTAGGTGTTATTAGGTCACTAGGTCTCACTGCTTCCCCGAATAACTGCTTATTGTGCCTCAGGGCACATGAAAACAAGTTGATGCTTTTAGTGAATGCTCCGGTGTCAGCTGTTCTATCCTAGGTGACATTAGCTTTACGAAGCTGGTCGCTTATTGACGAAGAGATATAGACGTGTTTTCATACAAACGGAAAATTAGCTCTAATGTCTCGAGAAAAATTTTGTCAACAAAACAGTTATTGTAAATAAAGTAACGTGTAAATCAAATGTTGGATTACGATTCTTTGTCATGTATCTCCACTCGGTACCATACATGTACAGCATGGAAATTCTGGGGGATGAAATTATAAAGTGCCTTTTTTGAGCCTACAAATGGTACGCGTCAAAAACATCGTTTTCCGGCGTTTTTGACGATGCTTTATCTTTCTATAGCATAAAAAATTTGAAAAAATCAAAAAGTTGTACAAATTGAACAAAATATAGTCAAAACATGAGTTTAATGGCGCGGAGCGCCGAAAATCAGGCATTTTTGAGCAGATAGATTGCTAAAAACGCTCAAAAAAGCACCTTTTCCACAAGTTTTCAGAAATTTTTTTGGGAACTTTCGAAAAATCGCCAATTCTGGGTGGGGGTGAAAAAATTTTGCAGGGGGAACCCCTTCCTCCAGGGGAACCCCTTCCTCCAGGGGAACCCCTTTCCCTAGATGACTTATGCTCGGTACATGTTTATATCCATACTCACTGAATTTATCAAATTATCTTAAAGGGCTTATAATTGTTATTGATTTCATTCAAATAACATCCGTAATAAATGCGCGTATTTTTGCTTTGATGCTCTTTGTTTTTTTTTGCTGCTACTATTTTTGGACTTGAAATAACTTAAAATGTACCTCAAAATGAAACGAGATCGTGGGATTATGACATATTTCATCTCATACTTTACAGGTTTTTTTGGGGGCAAAATCATCAGCTCCTCCGGTCAACCAGATTTTTCAAGATCTTGAAAACGGTAACGTTGTTGCACTGCTTAAAAATTTTTCTGCTTTTCCTTTGTGTAGAAAGGCGTTTTTGTGATTGGAGCTACCAAAACTACGACATTATATGATAATCGCTCCGGTAAAGCCATAAATTCAAACTTTTTGCTTTGCCTAATTATTTTCAAACGGCACTCTTGGTTGATAGATTCAACGTTGCTCGCCGTAAGAAATTTTCGCACCAAAATAAGTCGCAATATTACTTTTTTATCGACTTGGTCCGCAATTACACTTTCGAAAATAAAGTATCAATGAGACGCCCGAGGGCTTGCTTGGCGTCTTTTAATGTGCAATTTTTTTTCAATGGGCGTTTTCCACTTTGTCGCGTTTCCACTTTGCTGAAAGTGTGATCATTCTTTTTAATTTATACTCGAACACTTTTCGTCACTTGTGACCGACGGTAACAAATTTACGTATAAATTCAGTCGCTGAGGTACCTATCTATTATTTTTCATACTGGTGCTGAACAAGCGGATGATTGTAAAAAAATGACGCGATTTGATTTTAAATAAAATGCGACCCTTAAAAATGCAGAAAAGTTCGATTTTCGATGAAAATTTTCGAAACTATAAGTCAATATTTTTTAGTCATTATTAGTAGGGACCTGTATTAGGAAAACGTGGAAAAGGCTGACGGTGACGTAATTCTCAGTATATGGGCGAAGTCGATAATTTATATGCGGAAGGTATGTAAAATACTCTGATCGGCGCTTAAATACTTTAAGAATGTGTAATCTCAAAGGTCACGCAGGAATTGAATGCTTTATGATGGTAAGGAGGACTATCCACAGTGCCGTACTTAAGGAGCTCATTGGCCGGAAAATTTTTTATAGGGTAAGATTATGCATTTTTTGTCAAAAAATCTTCAAATTTTCGGCGCTTCATACAATTTGTTAAGTATTTCGTATGATTTTGGCTCAAGCGCAGTCCAAAAATAAATTTGACGAGAGAGAATTTTTTTATGAAAAATTCGAATTTAATGAATGTAATTGAAAGAGCATGTTGAAAAGCGTCGAAAACTACGATTTTTGCAAGCTTTCGCAGCAAACTTTTTGGTTAATAAATTAAATCATAATGGGTTGCCCGCCGCCACTTGGACGTATCCTGGATACGAATCAATTGAGAAGACAGCCAATGTTTGATCGAAAATAAAGGCAAAGATAAAAGATTTGACGTAGCTAATGGCTGAAAGCACACCTGTTCGAAGGGTTCAACCCGGTATCAACGGTAGGCCGTTCGGTGTCAACGGTCAAGGCTGCAAGTATCAACAAGAATTTTAATTAAAAAAACCAGAGACAAATGCAAAGTGGAATCAAAATATATTGGAGCACAAGAATTGGAAGTCAATAACATAAAACAATGCAAACCAATGAATTAACTAACCAGTACATATCAGTCAATACAGACCAAATAATCAGCCAACCATCCAAACAACCAGCCAAACCAACCGGCTAACTAAACAAACGACCAACTAAACAACTAGCCCGCCAATTAACCAACCAAACGATCAACCATTCAGTCAACTAACCGATCAACCAATCGATCAAGCGAGCATTGCAAAATTTATTGATAAGCTTGACACACACTCAAAAAATTATAGTTATATCGATTAAGCTCTCCCCTTACTTCGACTGATAAGACAAAGATTCATAATGCACATAGAAATTCACTATTTGTTTGAAAATCGTGAGGTAAATTTTCACAACAAAACAACCCTTTTCGAGACTGGCAAGCAACTAAAATTTTTTGCTACCGGTATCAAAGGGAAGACCGGTCATTGCCCAGGTATGGCTGGAAGTAAAGCATTTTTTGGTAGTAAAGCATTTTTTTGAAGTTGGACTGTTCGAATTTCTCATCTCGTGTGGGTGATTCTCCCATCTCTCATGTAGTTGATACGCACGTGAAATCTTTTATCAGATAGAAAATTGAGTTTTAATCAAAGACGTTGATTTATTATTTTTTGTCATCCTTCGTTTTGTAAAAATTTTATTAATCCTTGATTCGTTAAAATCTCGTCTGTAAGATTACAGTATAAGTCAAATAAGTCATAAATGCAGACGGTCAAAAAGTCAGGGAGGGGGTAAACTGAGTATTCCTGGGGTGAGGGGGAGTAAATGAATAATTTTATGCCTTTTTAATGTTAAATCTTTGTATTTAATTCGTCGTATTTTATTTTTAACCAATATTTATGGTTAAATTTGCATGAAAAGATCAACAATAAGGGCAATTAAATGACCTTTAACATCAAATATGTACAGAATGGTAGAAAAGTGTCTGGATGAGGAATTGAACAGTCTATTGCTCTAAAAATAAGTACATGTACTTGAAATAAGGCTGTCAGACGTTATTTGGCGCTTTTTCTTGGTTCGAGCAATCGATTTGGTCCAAAATGGTCTTGGGGTATACTTCTTAAAAGTTGTGCTAGGGGCGATACCCCCGTCATACATGGGCAAACTAGAAGTGGCCAGAGGGGGTGAAATCGAGGAATGGTCATCATATAATAAATTGTGATCATTGTTTTTTGTTTAAGGTTTCTTTGTACATGTACAAAGACATGCACGTACATTCTGTTTATACAGATTTTAAGATACCTGCTATAATACATTACAGTAGCACGTTTTGTGTGGTAAACTGAGTTTTTTTACCCTAATTAGTGAAGTTTAACCAATTTGTGGGTTTCTAGCGATAAAAAATACAAGAACTTATCAATACGGCGGAAAATTTTATTATTTTTTACCATTTTAACATGAAATTTTCGGTTATTTCCCGCAAAAAGCTCTAAAATTGTCCTCATCTTTCGTCTTCTCAGAATCACCCAACAGTACCTAATTTTTGAAAACCATGAGTAGGGAGGGTTAATGCCCCTCTCACGCCCCCTATGCCCATGTGTGCTCCCCACTGTTTTTTTGTACGAGCCTCTTTGTACATGTACAAAAATCTACGGAAAAGTCTTTGTACGAGCGAAAATTTTTTTGTTCATATAACGTATAGATATGCTATTGAATATACACATTTTTACATACTACTAGATTGTAATCCGTGACCCGCACGCTTAGCAAAAGGTGTAACTTTGTCCTAAATTCACCTGTTTGTATTAGTTCGGCCCGAAACGCCAAAATTTTCATGAATCTTAGGTTGAAATTACACATAAAATTCGACTCAGTAAGTTAAAATAACTTGTGTTACGCAATTATAAATAATAAAGCGATTGCAATGTGCTGAGTGAATCTCGTAATAGACACCAATTTGCTTATGAATTTAATGCAACGCAAAGATAAAAAAGTCAATTTTTTCCTCAAACGGCAGAAAACAGTGCAAAGTTGTTTAATAGTTCCTTTTTCTGTATAAAATCTTGATAAAACAGTAGAAATGGATGTATATAAAAGATGCTCAAATCTGTACAAAGATGCTGGAAGATAGATTTTGGAGTGTTTAATGCCAGCGCTTGGAGCTAAATACAATGTAATTATGATATTCAACGCGAAGCGCCTAAAATTTTTGAAATTTTGCTGAAAAATACTCAAAAAAGTGTTAAAATTACATTTCCTTTGCCCCAAAAGTCTTTGTACATTATACAAAGGTGGCTCCGAAAATCTTTTTACGAGCCTCAATATTTTTGTCTCGTACAAAAAAATCAGTGGTGCTCCCCATACTCCCCCGTTTGCATGTGTTAAATAAGTTTGCTCTTATTTTTGAAAAATAGGAAAACGTAGAGGATATATTTTGAAATCTAGTTGAGGGATGAGAATATAAAAATATTGCTAGCCTAGGTTATCTTTTCTCATTGGTCCAGCATATAAATTTTCTGATAAAACGGGTGATACACATAATTTGTTGAATTCTTAATATCCACTAGTGCTGCAAATCACCCATGCTATCACCCATCTTAGTCCAAAATGTATTTTTACAGAACGGACAATTCAAGCTTCATGCGAAATCCAGTTTTTCGTTAAACAGCGCTTTTGCAATCAAAGATCGAAAATTTATATAGCTTTCTTAACCTGGAAATCGGCTAATTATCTAATTAGAATGACTATCCCTAATGACTGCTCTTTTATCCTCTGCTTTTTTATCCTCTAATAAATTGTTTATGAAGATATGGAAAAGTAGCAGTAACGCACTGTACAATAATAATTGTCGGAATGTATCCGCTCTTATTCACTATTATTGTGCATTATTGAATAATACGGATTTTTTACGTTTTCCTGCTTTTTCGTCATCATATTGCAATATTTTTGGTTCTGCTATAAAGGTAGCTTGCTAATCTACGCTTCACTCTATTTTTTGTTTTATTTTCGCTGGATTTTTAATTGGCTTGATCACCGTTGTGCTCATTAAGCGGATTTATTATTCGGAGGTTTCATGCTGCATTTCAGCTATTTAATATCGTCGATTTTGTGTCATGTAAAGAAAAATATTTTTCATACGAGAGAGAGATAGCAACATTTATTAATTATCCTGTTCTCTCATTTTTAATCATCCCTTCCGACGTTTTTTATTGGTATTGAATTGCGTTAGCTATTTATAAGAACGCGAATTTCCTCTTCAGACGACCATACAGACACTCACGGTCCATAACCATAGATGCAGTGGAAGTCAGGAAGAAAGCTGTTATGAGCCTTAATGGCTATAAAAATGGTGTAAATATTAAAATAGTGTACAAATTATGTTACCCTACTCTTTCTGGTCAAACACTTTTGCAGAAAAATTTTGATTTCCATGCGTTTTTGGTTTTTATTTTTTGCCTAATTTTTACCAGAAAATTTCCAGTTTGTACATTCTGTATCATTCTCGTAGATCATGTGAACTTTCTCAATGCTTAACTGCTCATACCTAGTTCTAAGTTATGGAGGTGGGGTTAAGTAAAAAAATGTAGTCTTTGTCAGACGTGCACAGCATTGGAATTTCAAGTGGGAGGGGGTGAAACTTTAAAGTTATTTTTAGACTCGTGGAGACGCCTCAAGAACATCGTTTTTCAGCGTTTCTGACGATGCTCTGTCGTCTGGAGCAAACTTCGAATAAATTGAACAAAATATAGTCAAAAAACAAGTATGTGACGCGACGCGCCGAAAAGTTGACACTTATGAGCAAATAGATGGCTAAAAATGCATAAAACAGCACCTTTTTTACTAACTTTTGAAAACTTTTGAAAACGCAAATTCGGGGCGGGGAAGGTGAAAAACCATATGTAGCGGGGAGGGGGTTGAAACCCCATATAACCCACCGAGATCATGTATGGTCTTTATGATTCACGCCAAATTTGCATGCTAGTCGCTTAGTTGCCGCAGAACATGGCTCGATAGCAGAGCGCTAATTTTTGTCATAAATACTCGTACTTTTAGCAGATTTTCTTCTAAGGAATAAACATTTTAAAACAGCTTACAACAGCGATTATGTGTTACCTGATGTATCAATTTGATTAATCTAGGGTTATGAAATTACCGAATCATCTATTCGTTGAGAAATAGAAAATCTCCTGGTTTTCGTTGGGTCGCTGTATAATTTGTTGATAAAATGGAGTAGGACGTTACACAAGTACCGCTGACCGAAAATGATGGACAAGGTCAAAAATGAAACATATATCGAGTTACAGATCTGGCCCGATTTCGTTACCAATCTATTTTGAAAATTTGAAAAATCTCAAAGTTTCTGGAACATTTGAACTGTTTGCTAACAGACGAAAGGTATAAGCTCGTCGTCCCTATATTTCTATAGGGGCATGATTACTCCAAAAAATTTTCACGTATTATATGAAAAATTCTAGAATTCTTCCGGCTTGCTATATTTATCTCTCTTCCAAGAAAGTACATAATATATCACATGTAGTGCTCTCCTCTAATAAACCCATTTTTTACTTTTTGTGCAATAATTTCTCTTGACATTGACATATTATTTCCGTCCTCTGGTTTTTGGGCTTGTTTATCATGGCTACACCATAACGAGGTACTCCACCACTCACTTTGATTCAGTATTCCTACGTTATCTAAATATTTTCAAAAAAGTGTAACTTTGGAAAAACTCACTGTTCCTAAAAAATCAATTGTGCCACACAAAATCCCGTTGTTCAAATTTTTTCTTCGTTTCAATCAAGCATTTGTGCGAAAAATTTTTTTCTGGGAACTGTTTTCACCTAAAAAAACCCAAGTATTCCTAAAAAGAAGCGATTTGTACGCCTTTTCAGGCCTTTTTACAATAGAAATTTTTTCTCGAAGCTGCATTTCGCTTTATCAAACATTTCTGTTGCAATATTGTAGCTATATAAGGGCTCAGCAAAATAAATGCAAAAGCTGGATACTGTAAGCCAAATGCAAGTCAAGCTAGGGGGTGGGTTTTTAGGATACAAATGCTCTTGGGTTTTTTAGAGGACAGCGCTATGTGCCCTTATGATCTTGAAACATTTTTTATATTTTCGAACCTTACTATTACTTTTCCCGGCGAATGAAAAAATAATTTTTTTCGTAAAAGCTCAAAATTTGTAAGTGCGAACGCCGCAAAAGAGTGCCCGGGGAGCCATTTGGAGGATGAAGCATTGAACATATTTTTTATAAAATGATTATTCTATGCTTTATCCGCTTCTTGTATATATGCAAACGCCTATTAGACAATTTAGCTTCGCTTATTTGCTTATATACTTAATCAGTCTTCCTGTCTCTTAATGTTGCTACATATGCATTCATATATGGGCGTACGCCATAGATGCATAAGGTCAGTGTGGCCAGGGAGGGATAAAATCGAGAATAAGTGGCCAGGAAGGGGTGAATTCTGGGATTCCTGCACCAAGCTCTTTTTATATTAGGTCGAAATAGCTTGAAAATACACTATTTTAGGTCAAAATCATTCGACATAACTTAATTTTCGAATCTTTCAGCGGGGTCCCCGCTCTTACCCATCCTGATGTGTATGTATGGCGTACGCATGAGGGGGCGCAGGGCCCGCCCACACCGTAGAAGCAAAACTTTTTGGAAAGAAAAGAAATTGCAGAGAAGATCATGAAAACTAGCATCTTTGTATTGGAAAATCTCAAAGTCTTTGCCTTAGCGTCCTTATTTTAACGTATAAAGTCTCTTTTCCGGCTGGAAAAGGTCATTCCTTATAACCACGTCGCTATTTAACTTTAATTTGCAAGGAAGTTATGGACGAGCAGAAGTATATTTTCAATTCATTTAGAAAATCTTCAGCCTGACAATAAGCTATTTCTTCTCTTATTAAACGTACCTGCAAATAACGTTAGTCGATAATGACATTTTAATCATTTTGAGTAATTATATAAAGCTGGTACATGCGATTTATCTATTATATCCTGTTTTGAACAGCAAGTTATTTTCATACTCATTTTTGTAGGTTTCAAAAACGAATTCACTCTCTCCATATAATAAAGAATTTTTTATCTTCAATCCTACCTTTTAATTATTGTGTATATTCGTAAAATAGTAATTTAATTTGAGTCTGAAATGTATGGCTGCACACCTGAAAGCTGGACGTGGAGATACGAAACGCGAACCAATTTTCTGCAGAATCGCATTAATTTCCGTGTTTTTTCGTTTGCGCCTTGAATTGACTGTAGCTCGTCCAAAACAATTGCTTCTATTGAATAATAAAACACGGAAAACTGGAATAAGTACAATTTTTTCAACCGTGATTGAATTGCCTGACGGATCGTAATTTGATCCCATGCAAATTAAAATCTCGTTACTAAATTTTATAAGCTTAAGTGATTTAAGTATAATCAGGAAATTCGCCCACTGCGCATTCGCGAGCCACTTTGCTTAGGCTCTGTGTTTTTTATGTCGCATGAGCTGTGGCGAAGAGTGAACCTACCTATAGCAGCTGCTCTGTCGTAATTTAACATGCAAGCAATTGTTTTACAACTAGATCGTACTTTTTCTGCTCACGAATTTGCCGGAGATGATTTTTGTTATTATTGCTAAAAATTCGTAATTCATCTAGGGCCACATTTTGGCTCACGTTCAAAAGGTATAGTCATGGCCTCTAAAAAAACCCACTTTTCAATTTTTGGGTCATCACTTTTTATGGATGCCTTCTTGTCCTGATTTTTTTAGTCGTTTGATTGAGGCTACTCTTCATCTAGAAACTCTATGTTCTGCATTGACCCATTCCTCTTTGTTGCTTAGTATTTTTCATAATAGTCAAACATTTGAAAAAACCCAATGTTCCTAAAAAACCCATGTTCCTTAAAAAACCCACTTTCCTAAATCACATTTCCTTCGTCTTTTAGTGGTATTTTACCTTTCTTTTTCTGTCTAGGCTATCGTGTCAATAGTTCGGGAACATCTGAATTAAAATCCAAGCTCTGAAAGTCAAATTCAACATGCCAAACAACAATTTATTTGCAAAAATCAAAACGCTATCGATCATAAAACATTTCAAATTTTTGAACCTATTTTCGACTTTTTTTTGGGATAGTTGTGGTACCACCTTCCCCCTCAAGAAAATAATAGATCCGCCACTGATATGCATGCTATGTTACATATTAGCAAATAAAGGTCATTATTCAAATTCTCACTTGAATCAGCGTCTTTAGCAAAAAATGGAAATAACGTTTTATTAGTCAGCAATCTTTAAGAATTTAAATTAGTACGTTTCTTCGGCCAAAAGCAGCATTCCAAAACAATATAGGAAAGCCGCAATCAAATTATAATCGTACGTACATGTAACGGCTAAAAAATTTTGTGACGGCTTGATAATTTTGAATGGGGGATGTTTGGCCAAAGATGGACGGATGGATGACCTTCATTTTTGGGCCAAAAAATACGAGATAAAAGCTTAAGAGGCCTTAGAACGCAGGTTTATGCCAAAAAAATCAGAAAGGAGAAGATTTCGACTTCTTTAGGGATGGAGAAATTGATATCTTCGGAAGGAGGTCTCCTAAGAAACAATAAAAAAGCAATTTATGTACATAATTTGCTGAGTTTTGCCTTCTGAATACCGCTGAAGTGTCCACGCATATGTATGTCCCTTATGTAATTGTATATTTCGCCAAGCTTTGTGCATGGAAATAAACTTTCAACGCGCAAGAAAACAGCTAGTAAACAGTGTATAATAATAATGATAATAATAATAATATAATATTAATAATGATGATGATAATAATAATAATAATAATATTAACAATGATAATAATGATAATAATAATAATAATAATAATAATAATAATAATAATAATAATAATAATAATAATAATAAAATAATAATAATAATAATAATAATAATAATAATAATGATAATAATAATAATAATTATTATAATTATAATTATAATTATAATTATAATAATAATAAGTGGTGCAAGGCACATTGAAGCTGTAAGGTGAGGAAAGATAAAGCAAAGCTTTCCTGAGCAGATAGGATGATGCAGCTGATGAAAACAACAAATAACACATATTATTTATCGTGGGGTTTTTAAGGCACAGTGGGTTTTTTAGGAACACATATTTCTTGCATTAGCCAGTGAGAATTCCAAAAATAACTTCACGGGCTTATAGTCCAGACTGGACTATTCATTCCTACAGATTTTGAATAAATTTGGAGCTGTTTTTTTTTGGAGGACGTGTGGGTTTTTTAAAATCCGACTTTGAAGGATTACTGTAGGTCAAAGGTCAGGATATGGGTATGGCATTTATTTTGCATGCCATTTGAGACATGGCCTAACATAAGGGCATGCTTAAAACTGATGTCAGTGTTCCGTTCTTGTGCAGACGTCGTCCAAAAACCTGCAAAAAATCAACCATTTTGGCACATTTTAGGGAAAGATTTTAAAATACTCTTAGTCACTGTAGTAGATCGCGTGAATCTTTTCATTGTTTTATGCTCGCTTAATATATAGTGCTTAAAAATGCATACCAAAAATCAGCACTTGATATCTATTACAAGCTGAGTTATAGGGTGGGTTTTTTTATGTACCACTTCTGAATGGGTTTTTTTAGAGGCCATTGCTATACTATAAATTGGACTTTCTTCCTGGGCCGCTTCGGTACCTAATTTTATTCATCTGCGAAGTCAATTATTTTCTTATCAAGGGCGGATTTAGGGGGCAGGGCGGCGCGCCCCCCATTGGCCTGAAATAATGCGCAAAATTAAGGATTTTTGAGCGATTTTTAGCGATTTTTGGGTCAAAACAGCTGATTTTTCCGCCCAAGTCAGGGTTCCGCCCCCCATAGGGGTACCGCCCCCCTTAGGAAAATCCTGGATCCGCCACTGTTTCTTATCCAATGATTATAACGGTTGAGCCGCTTCTCAAAGCGTGAAACAAACTGCTCCAAGCAATATGAAGCCCAATTGGTAAAATCCTTTCCCGACCAGAACCTTTTATACCCTCTGGATGACAAATGTAACACATTATTCGTCCTCGCTTTTTATTAATATTGAACCTTAAACTTTATTAGGTGCGTAAATACAAAAACAGATTTAAATTTTTTTAGAAACATGCATTCATATCTTAATAGGTACATTGGACAGCATACATGCACTTAAGGAAGGGGGTGAAGAGGGCGCCACCTCCGCTGGAGGGTCAGCCAAATAGGCACTGTCCGGCGATCTTGAGCTGACGGAACGTTTTCTGCTATCATTTTTGAGGACCAAAGCAAAAATAATGTCAAAATTATTCAACGCTTCGCACCAGATTAATACTTTTATGTGCTTTTAATTTTAAAAACCGCCCAAAATTGATCAATTTCTATATTTTTTAGTGTTAAAAACGATGTAATGCAGTCAAGCTGGACTAAAAATGTTTAAAAATGCGGTATTACCACTAAAAAGCGTTTTATAGGCTATTTTGACCATTTTTGTCATTGAAATAGGCAAAAAAAAATCGTGAAGGTTACCGAAAATTTTGGACCCGAACCCGGACCCGAATTTTTGAAGGAAGTGGACCCGGGATACCCCTAGTTCTCCTTGTACCTATATACCTATGAACCGATGCCCCTTTGAATGCACATTGTCATTTTATAATGCATTACTGCTAGTAAATGGAGAGAAAATAAATTGACATGTTCTGTTAACAGCCTGTGATGTTTCGTGATGCAGTCGATTTTTTCTTATACTACACTATCGTAATAACGAGATGCATTTTAGGGGGGCATCGAGATGTGTTAAGGGTATACTGTAAGATTAATAAAGTGAGTACTGTAGGCACCTACCGTTTCAACTTAAATTTTTATTTTGTTCCTGATTAGAGCCATTTTATTTTTATATGATTTCGTTTGACGCGATTGAGAGCGCCTTAGTTGCTGGATCCCATTGCAAACGCGGCTATCGCAGTCATTTAAGCGATTGCTGTGTAAGGAACCTTGTTTTTATAAAATTATGCATAATCAGACAGGTAAAGTTGTCATATTGGTACATGATGTAAAGCTAAATTGAAAAAGCTGAGCAAATACGGCTTATTCAAGCTTCGTCCTTCGGATATGCTACGTGCATTTTATAATGTGCACATGCTGCTTCATTCAGTTGCGTTAATGCCTACCACGCTTGCATTTTTCACCTGGCGCATTCAGCTTCGTTCCACTTTGTACAAAGTCATTGTTATGTCTTTTACTATACTGTACGATAGATGTATCTTAATAGTCTCCCAACCATACATGATCTTGGGGGTTATCAACCCTCAGAAAAATCCCCCCTCCAGCAAAAATTTTTCACCTCCTCCAGAATTGGCGATTTTTTTGGAAGTTCTCAGAAATTTTTTCAAAAATTTGTAGAAAAGATGCTTTTTAAGCCTTTTTGAGCTATCCATTTGCTCGAAAATGACAAATTTTCGGCGCTTCGCGCCATTATACTGATGCTTTTACTACATTTTGTTCAATTGGTTCCGACTTTTTTGATTTTTGTTCGAAATTTTTTTCAATTTTTTTATACTCTAGAAAGATGGAGCATCGTTAGGAACGCTGAAAAACGATGTTTTTGACGCATGCCTATCATTTTTGGACCCAAAAAGGCACTTTATATTTTCACTCTCCCTCCAGAATCCCCATGCTGTGCATGTATGTCCCCCACCTTATTGTTAGATCGTTGTGTCTTAACAGTCCCACCGCCCCAACAGTCTTATGAAGAACCTCAAGTATACCACCAGTCTCGAGTAAGAATCCCAATGATCCCAGCAAGAATCCCAACGATCCCACCAGTTTCAACAGTCCCATCATCCAGACGACATCTTGGCGATATCCTGGTTCTGCCCGCTCACGGGACGGGAAGAACCAAAATTGGACGTGAAAAAGGACGGGGATATGTTTTGCACGTAGAAATTTTTTTGCAGAATATCTATTTGGAAGATGAAGTTAATTAGTAAATAGAAATAAGGATCAGAAAATAAGTTACTCGTAAAGAGACAAAGCCATGCAGTTGATCTTGTTTTGACGCGGGACCACCATTTTTAAAGCAGGATCTTCTGCCACTATCGCTTTTTGAAGCCGGATCACCACTTCTTAAAGCAGGACTTCACTTTTGGGAGTAGGACCAGCGCTTTTGAAGCAGGGCTATACATGTAAAGGCTTGAAATTTTGGTTGGGGTCCCCGGCCAGGACAACCATACCTTCGTTTTTGCTGGCGGTAACTTTACTCTCTCGAATATGTAATATAGTGAAGTTAAACCATGCTTGTTACTTAGAAATAAGTACGAATAATAAAAACAAGAATTAACAAAAAATAAAACGAGTTTTTGACAAAGAGCGTTCCCATAATCGATTGCCTAAGAAAGTTGCCACATGGCGCAATGGAGAGCTACGTTCTTGATTGAACAGTTGTTGTCATGCCTTCGCATTTACGATAGAATTGCACTAAAAAAGCGGCTCTGCATTTTATCAGTTTCTGTATTGCACCTTATCTACTTGGTTTTTGAACAGCGGTCCCAATCATTATAAAAAGTACTGTATATCTAGCACTTTATTATAGTCGTGCAACGACTTTACTATACTTTCTTTTATTTGATAGCGTGACGATACGCACTGTTCTTATTCAGTAAATGCCCATAAAGAAATTTTCGTCTCATTGTAGGGTTTAAATATAGTTATTATTACTATTACGTGCGATACCAAAAATCGGACGTTGTAAATTTTGATTCCGGCCGGCCCTATGTCAACAAGTGCTTGAAGTGGTAACGCCATTTTGGTTTTTGCGGGACAGACGCGATGGTTACTTGCGTATTTTATAGGCGTTAGTGTTTATACCATATCTAATGTATTGATTCCAGTATGTCTATTCAGAACACGCCCCTAACATTCAAATGAATTAGCATTTCACTTGCTGCTGCATTACACGAAACCAAGACGCATTTTAAGATAAAATGACGTCATTAAAACGACGAGATTATTCAAAAGAACGAAGGAACTCTCTTCCGATAATAACTATTCGTTGGCACCGTATTCATTAATTCCACCAATGAGCCTCATTGTTCTGTTATGGCGCCTGATCGGGTGGATATGGTTCGTCGACAGGACGCTACACGCTCAACGGGCTCATAGTTCACCGCCGGTAACCTCACCTTCCAGCCTCCATATACTGGTCTGCCTACCCGAAAATTTATCAATGGAGGATGACGCGAGAAATCATTACCGATTGACCGCCCTTAAAGCCAAACCGGTCATCGACACAGCCGTTCACTACGTCGTCGACCGCTACCGCTTACTTCCGGCTAATATGCTGGACATCGTGTATAAGGATTCGGCTTTGTCCGACACGTTGGGTCCGTGGCGACCCTTCGAGGCTCTGCTTCATTCCCGCTTGGATTGCATTCTCGGCTACGCGACCAATTACGAATTGAGCCCCGTAGCGCGCAGTTCTTGGCTGTACAAAGACGGAATGGGCGTTCCGGTTATCACCACCGTGGGGTTGGTCGATATTTTGGACAACAAAACCACATACAAGCTGCTGACGCGCATGAACGGCTCTTACAGAAGCATGGCTCGATTTTCCATTTATTTCATGAAAAATATGAAGTGGTTCACTTTCATTTACCTGTTTCAAGAAAATATTCTCAACGGCGTACAAACGGGTAAGCACGAGTGCTTTCATCAGTCCGTGGCTTTGCAACGCTACGACACTTTTCTGCTGAAGAGGGTGAAGATAACGACGGCCTTAACGGTCGACCCGTTGAATCTTCATACCGACTATCCGGCTGTGCTCAAAGAGGCTTCCATGAAGGCAAATAGTAAATAAATTACGATGTTGGATCGCATCGCATGCATTAGCAGTATTAAAGCTTATTTGTTTAAAATCGATTCAGCTAATATATTTACTGCACATCGGTACTTTGGTGTCAATATTCCTATAGTATTGTACGATTTTGGTCTCTTTGCCTACCGCTTCAATCGCATTGCATTTTATTAGGAACTTTGCAAAGATTTTTCCAAGGGTGCGGTCTTGTGATACTAGTTTTTTAAATTCTCAAGGTGCTTTGCAGTGCAGAAAAGCTGAATAAAAATTCTAATAAGCTATCCACTAAACACAAAGAAATCGCTTTTTGAAAATTATTTTTTCGTGAAATTCTAAGGAAAAAAGCTTAACGAAGTTGTATTATAAATTTGAAATTGCAAGCGCATTTTGATTCAGTACTAAAATGCTAAAGCATTAGCGGGCAGTACGAATGGTGTTAAGTAAATCTTAAAAAAATCGCTTTAAAATAATCTGCGCCCTAAGAATAGCTCATATTTTGCACCGCATAAAATCTTGTGAGCTTTAAATTTTCTATTCTGTCGGTAATTTTTTAATATTTATTCGGCCATTTATTTCTTTCGCAAACTTCGGACAAGTACATAATTACCAACTTCAATTTAATTGCAGCACATAAACTTAGACCGCTCCTTCAGGCTTAACGAGCAGAAAAAAATGTTCGTCGATATTCGTAGTTCAAGGTTGACGCCTTCCTTCATTCTGGAACACCTCTTTTTCATCGAAATTTTTAAACCTATCCCTTATTATTTATAAATCGCGCGAAATTATTTTGGGATATTTAGTCCCATCTGATTAGTTGCTCGTGTCTCTGCCACTGATATCTAGTTTTATAAATAGGCCCAGTTCGCCGAGATCAATTCACTTAAATCTTAAGGTGTATTATATGAATCAGAAGAACTGTTATCATTAAGTAAAGCTGGTTTTCATGGGTTTAGAAATCTCACTACTATGACGGCCCTGAAACATTGTGAAACATTCTTGTCTTTGAGTGGTCAGCTATGAAATTGAATTACATAAAATTTACGTCTTATTGAGCTGAAATGCCAGTAACTATCTAAATTTTACAGTATCTTCACACCGTTCCATTTTATGGTCTAGCAAGCGCTAATTTGCGAAACAAATGTGATTTTTCATCTTTTTTTGACTTTTGTATTGTCATATTTTCCTTGCTGAATTTTCCTTCTCACTTTCTGGGGTAAACCTTCACGCATGTCTTGTTGATAATCGAGTCCGGTCTCGCCTTTAGGTACCGCTATAATAAAGCTATAATACATTTATAACCTACATGTCTGACCTACTTTGAACAATATTAATCATCTTGCGCTCTCAATTTTTTGTTTACGTCTCTTTTGAGCAGTTTGCGACTTTTAGTGCAAGTTAAATCATAGTTTCTTCTTCACAATTGCTTAAGTGACCATCGGCCATTCATGCTTAAATGAAGGTGTGCATTAATGACGTATTTTAAGCTTGTTCTTAGAGAATTGCAGGATAAGTCTCAACTTCGCCAATAATTTAAGGTCGCAATGGTGGATTTTACGTGATTTAACTCTAACGACTCACGTTTATATATTTTGTAGATCAAAAGAATGGCTTTGGAAATCACGCTAGATTTCAAACTGTTTATTCTTTTTATCCGGCGCTTTCACCTGAACAACAGCGTGTCAGAAATTCATATGTACAAAAATATCGAGCATATGCATGAAATGTACGTTTGACAACAAATTGAAGTAAAAATAATAATTTGGGTTTTTATTTAAAAAAATGAACACAACGTCTGCTTCCGCTCCGCTGTCTACTGTAAAAAACCCGAGCTAACAATGAATTTATATGATAACTAATAATCGAGAATTAATAATGATACGAGTAAAATAATTTCAATAAAAGGGTGTGGAAGTGAAGATTGCATGGAACTGATTTCTTTTGCTCGCAATATCTGTTAAAATTTTTACAGTAATCGTCGTTTGTGGATCACCCCAGCTGGTCCGCAAAATCATGCTGACGGCTCAAAGCTTGGGCATGACGCAGTCGGGCGAATATGTATTTGTTAACATCGACGTATCCGTGGGGTAAGCATACATGTAGGTGGTAGATGGCGTCCACTCCACCCGATAAGTGAAAATGGGGTCCCCACCTGATAAGCTCATAAAGTATTTTTGACTGTACTGGGAAAATTTGGGGTTTCAGACGCGGAAGCATGGGAGTTCCAATATGAAATCAAAATTTTTTTCTAAAGTTTCTTTTTATGAAAAATGATTGATACGCATTGAAACATTTTTCACGTTTGTGATGATTCTTACTGAGACAAAAACGTTATACAATTTGGTTGAACGATTTACCTAGAGTCAAAAATGCATATATCATTATCAGTGTTTTTTTTGTACAAGGTCCGTTTGTACATGTACAAAGATGGTCCCCAAAAGTCTTTTTACATTTTGTACATGCAAGTGTACTATAATAGTACAGTAGCGATTTTAGTGTGGTAAACAGGGTTTTCGATCTTTGGTAGTGTATTTTAGCTAATTTCTGGGTTTCTGACGCCAAAAATTACAAAAAATTGTCTCAAAAAGTCGCGAAGCGCCGAAAAATTTGACATTTTTCTATTCTAAATGCGAATTCTGCCATTTTAAAGATATATAGGACAAACGATTACTCATTTCAGCGCGAAGCATCGAAAATTTTTTCGGAATTTTAAACCTTTTTACAGTTTTTGTCTTCCCAAAAATCTTTGTACATTTTGTACACACAAATTGTTGGGTACTGTAATATGGTACAGTAGCGATTTTAGTGTGGTAAAAACAGTTGTTCGACTTTTGGTAGTGTATTGTAGCTGATTTTTGGGTCTCTAAGGGCAAAAATCACTAAGAATCGTCTTAAAACGGCGCGAAGTGCCAAAAAATTCGACATTTTTATTTTTGAAATGCAATTCCTGCCATTAGAAAGATATTTAGAACACACAATTACTCATTTCGGCGCGAAGCGCCGAAAATTTTTGCGAATTTCACACATTTTTTGCAATTTTTGTCTTCCCAAAAATCTTTGTACATGTTCAAAGACGGTCTGAAAAGTCTTTGTACATCGGGAAAAATCTTTGTTGAGTTAAAAAAAATTGATCATTATAGTGCCTTTGGCTTAAAAAAATAAAAATCCAGAAAATTTGAAATTCTTTAAAAAATTCGAAATTCTGAAGAAAATTCCAAAATTCTAAAATTTCGGATCCAACACCATTTTTCACGGGGTCTGTTAGCATCCATTCAGAAGATATTTTCCATGAACATACCAACCAAGAACATACCAAAAACGTGTACCAGACCACATGCATAAAACGCTCAAAATTTAGTGTTGGTATATAGTCGGCCATCATTTACGGAGAGGCTTTCTATTTTTGGAAAACCTAGCGAAATGTCTGAAAATGGCATGAAAAGCGAGTTTTTGCCAAAAAGTCGTAGGAAGTGAAAATCTTGTTCTTCGGTGATTAAGGGACGGCAAATTTTCGATGAGGAAGTCCTATCAAGATGTCCAAGGTTTAAAATTGAAAGAGGCTTGAAATCCCTGAATTAGGAGCTGTAAATTTAGTTGTTGGGCTTTTTTGCCAGGCAAGATCGATCGAAATAGCACAAATAAAATGCTTCAATGAGGTTAAACTGCATTCTTTTTAGTACTTATCGACAATACTCATTCCATCATTTTTATCGATAAGAAGGATATATCGAAAAATGTTAAACATTTAGATCATTTTACCTTTATTCTACTCTTTTTTATGGGTATTAGGAACCAAAATGCATTTTGGTTTGATAATTTGGCATTTCCATTCCAAAAGTCAAGCAGAAAACGTAATATAAAATCGAAATTGATTGCCAGTGACTCGGGTCCTGCTGAACCCCGAGATAATCAATCCGATGATATGTGGTTCCCATCTCTTATACGTATGCGTAACGTTTTGTCGAAATTTAAAATTCAAATTAAGAAATCAAAAATAAACTTATAGTAAAAATTTGTCAAAAATTTAATTTTAAAATTTAAAAATAATTTAAAGATTTAAAAACAAGAATTTAATTGAAACAGGTCGAATGCAACCAAGCCGTGGTATAGGAATAACGAATCGCCCGAACAGAATAATAAAGCAAGGGAGGCGTTTAAGGCCATGAAAGTGATTTCGCTTCGAAAATCTCAGCGGGCCGATTACGAAGACTTTGAAAACGAAGTGCGCGAAACGGCCGAAAATAAATACAATTATTCAAAGATAACCGGAAAACCGTACGAAGTAAAAATTTTTCGTGCGGCCTTTAGGTACACAAATAGTTAAAACATAGAATTAAATTGAAAAATTTAAAATTAAGCAATGGCGTTAAGCGTTTGAAACGTAAGACGCTTAAAAATGAAATCTGCTAATCAAAATAACATATGAAGTATTATTGAAAAAATGCAACAAATACAATTAAGGTTTGAATTATGTTTTAAACTTTGCTAGAGTCTGGCAATTTCAGGTTACCTATGTTTTTAGCTAATTAGACCTCAAAGGCTAGTATGCTAAAATAGCTTATTAACGATGCTAATCTACCGCTTTTGCTTGATTTCTAGGATTTTTGCAAGAAAATCTTCGATTTTCATTTATTTCTGCCCTTTATTTTGCTTTACTTCCCATAAATTTTCTATTTTTTCGTTCTTGTGGTTTAGACTTGACCCGTTTAAACCTCTCTTCTCACGCGAATGTCTGCTTGTAACCCTTATTATAGCACGAAAACATCATCAAATTTCTCCGGATTGTTTCAATTATCTTCATAATTGTTCCAATCTTTATCTTTATTCTGACGTTTTTATTTCTTGGGTTTCGGTATCCAATTTGGGCTCTTATTTCTTTTATGAGTATGCCTCATCGTCATTTGTTAAGTGTTAATGCGAGAAATGATTGTATTTTCTTATTTAATTACGATAAAAGGTAGTTTTAACACGAATCTATCGCGCGAAATATTGGACCAATGACCAGGCCCGTATCCAGGATTGGAGGGGGAGGCGGACCCAACATAATTTTTTTAAATTCTTTCCTTTCGTTTCCTTTCCTTGCATTGCATACCTTAATTTCCAAATGTTCTTCGGCCAAGGAGGCAGCCCGCCCCCCCTTGTTAATACGGTCCATGTCAATGGGGATGCGATCTCCTCCCCCTCTTCGCCATCTACAAATTCGCTTCTGACCTCGTGAGTGTATACTGGGCTTATGCATTGCCTGTTTTAAGTTATCGGACGCAAACTGGTTTTTGATTCAAATTGATTTTTTATCTTTTCATTTCCATATGACATTGGCTTGTAATGGGGGCTAGTTTTGTTAGTATGTGGGATCATGCATGTAACGGCTAGAAATT
Source organism: Mermis nigrescens (assembly GCA_036768485.1). Taxonomy (NCBI): domain Eukaryota; kingdom Metazoa; phylum Nematoda; class Enoplea; order Mermithida; family Mermithidae; genus Mermis; species Mermis nigrescens. The sequence goes on along the minus strand of JAVLUZ010000271.1, from coordinate 1,498,051 downwards.
TTGGGAGGAGAGTCCCCGGTCAATTTGAGGGAGCGGGTAAATAACCTGTAATTTTTGGCCAAAAATTACCAAAAAAACGCCTAAAAACGGCCAAAAATCAGATTTTTCCAAAAATGGGGGGTTAAAATTTTTCTGGCTTTGAGGGATGGGCGGACATCCGACTTTGGACAGGGGATCTGCTTCTTACGCGTATGCGTGGGATGTGATAGAATGCAACTAGGGTAGCGCGTGTTTTGCTGATGTTTAATCGGAGCTATGGATGATAATGTCTCGTCAACAGGAGTCTCATTTTTTCGTCTCCTCCTGTGATCAGCAAAAATCCTGATACTCTACGATTTGACAAGCAACGAAGATTTCTGTATAGTCAAATTGGTATCGGCTTTCATCTCGGCCTAATGCATTTCCGTTTTAGCTTTATGAAGTATTCTCAACATTAGCTTATTTATCGGCTTTTTAATGATACCAATTACCGCTTTCGATTCCGTTCTAAAAAATACATTTTTTTCAAATTATTATATTGTCCTTTATCGTACACGCTTAGGCAGTGAGAAAGTGCCAAAAATGGCCATCGATCGACCGGATCGACATAGCTAATTTCTGCAAATGTAATAGAACATGTGGGCATCGCTGGATTCATTACGTATTTATTTATAATTTATTCATTTATTCATTTACAATTCAATTCAATCATTCACTTGAGAGGCCTCCTCGAGAAATAGGTCAATTTCTTCACAAAATCGTCTATTTTCGCCTATTATACGATATTTAAGAACCTTTATTGATGCTGATAGATGCGTAGGGTCATCGAAAAAATGCTGAACCTAAATGTTACACGTCATAACCATAGGTGCACAGAATGAGGGGTGGTGGCGTCAGCCGTTCTGGGGGTCAAGAATTGCTATTTTTTACCTAAATTACCTCAAAAAGTGGAATAAGTGCTAAAAAACGTTGAAACTACTTAATTGCACAGTTCTGGTCAATTTTAAGCGTTTTTTGAAGAAAATTATGAATTTCCATCCGTTTTGCCTTCATTTTGTTGCCTCATTTGCCGAAGAAAATTTCCCATTTTTCCATTCTGGTTGGTCTAGGCCCCCGAACCCCCCATTTGCATGTCTGGTCATAACTTCAACTGAGATGAACGTTGAATTAGAGACTTGTTGCATTAAATAGATGAACAAGCTGCATGGAACGCATAAAAAATTTTGGCCTGCTGCCAGCGCTTTGTGTAGTTTATTATTTAGAAAATTTCATTCTTATTTTCTTATTTATTCTATTTCACGAAACATTTTGCATGGAAAAACAATTCTTGAATCAATATAAATCGAATACAAACTTGGTTTAAATTAGAACAATCACGATACTGTGCATAACAAATGATGTGTTGTAGTACTTTTTAATACATTATATTATATTTATTTTATTAATTAATAATAAATTTTAATAACTTTCCAATAGCTTTTGTAGGTACTTGCTTGAGCGTTGAAAATTGATTTTCATGCTTATGGTTAGCATCAGACATGCATAACATGGAAATTATGTGGGGGTAGTTGGGCTGAAATTTTAGACTGCCTTCTTCGGGCCCTAAATGGTGGTCACGCGTCAAAAACATGTTTTTTCGACGATTTTTACGATGCTTATCTTTCTAGGGAATAAAAAAAATTTCGGAAAAAATCGAAAAATTCGAATCACCTGAACCAAATGTAGTCAAGAAATGAGTATATGGCGCGAAGTGTTGAAAATTTGATGAGCAATGTGGTAACCAAAATGCCTTAAAATAGCACGCGCGCAAAATACTGGCAGCTGGCCAGAGCTTTTATCACGGCTTAAACAATGAAATTATTATCTATCTAACGCGACAAGTCTCAAAATTTTATCTTCTTTCTAGTTGAAGCTATGAAACGTATTCGTAAGTCATTGACTGTTTTGGGCAACCCTATATCTATTATTTATTCTTTGAAACATAGACGCTGCAGCTTTACTTGAAAAATTTTCAAGTTGGTATGTCTAACATACTGTATATCACATTGCATCACAATCGCTTATTGCAGCTTAATCCTTTCATCAGTGCGTTTTATGATGCTGTCCTACTGTACTCGAGGGCCGTTAACGAGACCATCGAAGCGGGTTTGGATCCTACCAATGGAACGGAAGTGACGAAACGAATGTGGAACAGGACTTTCGAAGGTACGTATTAATACATAGCTACAGTAATCCAATGGTGAAAATCAGTTTCATTAGTGGTTATCAGCATACATGCACAGCATGGGAATTCTAAAGGGGGTAGGTTGAAATAGTAAGGTGCCTTTTTGGGTCCAAAAATGGTAGGCACGCGTCAAAAACATTGTTTTTCAGTATTTCTGACGATGCTCTATGTTTCTAAGCATAAAAACATTGGAAAAAAATTCAAAAGAATTAAAAAAGTTGGGACAAATTGAATAAATATATTCAAAACATGAGTATAATAGCGCGAAGCGCCGAAAAATGTGGCGCTTTAGAGCGAATCATTATATTTTCTATAGCTTTTTAGAAAATTTTTACGAACTTTCGAAAAATCGCCAATTCTGAGGTGAAAAAATTTTTGCGAGGTGTGGAAATTTTTGTGGAAATGGGGGCTGGTGTGAAAACCATCCGACTCCCTCCCCGCCCAAGATCATGTATGGTTCAGTAACGCTTTACATTTGATAAAAAAAGCATTAGTTGACTGGATTTAATCGATTTTTCGCGCACTGAAGCGTATCATACGCTTTCAAAATTGAGCGCGTACAAAATTAATGACTTATAAAATTAAATTTGAATAAAATAAAATCAGGTACGAATTGCATAAAAAATTAAAATAATGACGTCGGGTCGGCCGCTTTTTAATCGAGCGCGTTCAAAACGGAATGGAGTGTAAAGAAAAAACTTATAAATAAATGACTACCTACTAATGTGCTAAAAATTTAGTGGGCTGAATTATTATACGTTGTTTCCTAGAATCAGTTGTTTAAAATGTGAGAACGTTATTGAAGTTTATGTCTGTTCGCCCGAATTTGGGGAGCACAAAGGAACAGTGAATTTAAAAAAAAATTATAATCAATAAACAAAAAATAAACAAACAGTAAATACAAAACAAAGAAATACAGTTCCTTATCGCAGCGGTTGGCGTGTAGTAGTGTAAACTTTTAATACGTAATAGGCTCGCTCTTTTTTATTGTGTTTAACGCTGGTTTACACCATAATATATAAATTTGCATATTAAATCATTTTACAGTTGACCTTTGACTTACGATTTATGCACGCCTTTATTGCACTGTACGCTACTTTTCATCCCGCGAAATTTTCATCCTATGCTTTTTGATCACTTTCATTAATTTGCAGTTTACACCGCATTTGAAACGATTCGAAATTATCGTTCTCTTTCAATTTCTACCGTATGCCACTCTTGTTGTACTAAGCAGGGGCGGATTTAGGGGTGGGCGGCCGCTTCCCTCCCATTGGCCAAAAATAGTGCGCAAAATTGTGGATTTTTGAGCGATTTTTAGCGATTTTCGGGTTAAAATGGCAAATTTTTCCGCCCAAGTCAGGATTCCCCTCCCCCTCACCTTTGGGGTACCGCCCCTCCCCTTGGGATAATCCTGGATCCGTCACTGGTACTAAGCGTCTAAAAAATATTCATTTTATTTTGGAATATTTTGGAATATTAAATATGCGAATGAGTCGCTCGTTAGTCAGAGACTACTCACAGATTAGCTAATAATTAATAATCGCTTAATATTTAAATTATAATTGAATAATTAATCAGAGATTTTGCGGTGAATCGATTGGTTTTTAAGGTATTACGGGTAATGTATCGATTACTGCTTACGGTGATCGCAATATAGATTACGCTATGCTCGACTACAATCCGACTACTGATCAATTCGAGGTGCTCATTTCGCTTATTCAGCCTAAACTATACATATAAGTTCTCGAAATTCTAGATGGAAGGTCTCGGGAAATTTTTTAGTGTTGGGGGTGAATGACTGCAATTTTTAACCAAAAATGGCAAAAAAAACACGTGAAAATAGCCAAAAAACGCAAGTTTTCGCAAAAATTGAGGGCATGGGTCGTGGCTTAAATTGATCCTTGCATTCCTTGGTTTTTTTTTTGTATCCCAAAAACTGGCTTTTTTTCTGGCCTTTTCGGATCCTGTTCGTTTGAAATATTTTTTTACCGTTTTCCTGAGTTTTGTATCAATTGTGTATTCAGTTTGTTCAATCCGATTTATAAACTTTCCAAATTTCAACGTTTAGTTAAATTTCTATAAAAACTTCTGATTCCGTTTGATTCAGTTGTTTTTAAATCTAACCATACTTTTTTATTTCCATTCGCTTTTTTGGACTAAAGTGGTTTCAAACGGGTCTTAATATATATATATATATATATATATATATATATATATATATATATATATATATATATATATATATATATATATATATATATATATATATATATATATATATATATATATATATATATAAATATATATATAAGTGAATTAGAAAACTACTAAATTAGTAAATAAATAAAAAAATAAATAAATAAATTAGAAGATTATTAAATTAGTAAATTAATAAATGAACGGAAAATAATAAATTAATAAAAGATAAATAATAAATAAATAAATAAATAAACAGATATCTAAATAAATAAATAAGTAAGTAAAAAATAAAGTAATAGATAAATAAAATTTCTTGTAGGAAAAGGCGTATTGGTCGGGCGCCGAGGATCGGTGGGTGCAAGTGGGGTCGTGGTTCTGGGTCGGTGGCACGGCGCCCAAGGATTCTCCGGTTTGCGGGTTCGACAAGTCGAAGTGCCCTCAGAAAGGATTGCCCGCCTGGGCCTGGTCCCTTATCGCCTTAACCATAGCCACTTCGATATTCTCAATAATATCGTTTTTTATTCACAGGTAAATTATTTAAATAAATTATTTTAATCATAATTTTAAAATTATTTCGAATTATTTTATTAACGATTTAATTACTAAATAGTTAAATGATCAAATTATAATTATTAAATTGTTAGACCTACTTCGCACATTACTTCTGTTTTATTAATAGGTATAACTAATAATTGACCGTGCTCAAAACTGCTCAAAATTTTGTAATCATAGTATCCCATTTTCGGAACAAGTGGTAGCTGATCTTCCATTTTTCGTCTAAATATATAATTATAATGAAAAAATAAAAGGACTGAAAACAATTAAATTAACGCTCAAAAAAATTTCTATGCATGTCAAGCAATTCCCAAGCTATTCGTATCTTGTCGACACCTGCAAAAATTTTCAATCCATCCTTCAATTCCTATTCTGCTGGAATACAGTTGTAAATTTTTGGATGCAATAATAAATAAATGAATTAATTAATATTAAATTTGATTTGTTCGTCAACCAATCAGAAAATTTTCAATTTCTAGAGCAAACATTAATTAATTGGGATTACAGGCATTATAAGCTGGAAGCCGAATTAGCCGCTATGAGTTGGCGCATCAGGTGGGAAGAGTTGTCGGGCGAAAGGAAAAAATCGGAAAAGAGGCCCAACGTGAATAGCGCCTGGGGCTTCACTTGGGCTCAGCCGGACGACGAACCGGGCGACGGTTCGGCCAAATTAATGAACCGAAGCGAAAGCGAAACTAGTTTGACTAGGGGTGTAAGCATTAGGCATATATGCAATGCACAGCATGAGGGTGAAATTATAAAGTGCCTGGACTAAAAATGGTAGGTACGCGTCAAAACATCGCTTTTCAGCGTTTCTGACGATGATTTTCTTTCTAGAGCATAAACATAAACAAATTTCGATAAAACAAGTCGAACAAATTCAACAAAATGACCTCCAATTTTGGCCAAAAATGGCCAAAAAAACATCTCAAATGGCCAAAACATCCGATTTTTTTTCAAAAATCGGGGGGGCTAAAAACTTTGTGTCTTTGGGGCATTGGCGGGAACGTCCGACTTTGAATAGAAATCTCCATCGCCCCTGTTATATGTTTGATTATCATATGCGGAATTCAAAAGCAGGGGACGCATCTTTTCGCTAGATGCCAAAAAATTGTTTAAACCGATTTCGTGTAAACAAACCGCCGTAGAGTATAAGTCGCTATCAGCTGGCCGAAATTTTAGATACGGTTGAAACAATGACATTCTAATCTACTTAACGCAACTAGTCCTAAAATTCTACGAAAGCTCATATTCGCTGATGTTATGGATTGCAATAAAAAGGTGAATTTATCCTTCCTGTACCACCCTGCAAAGTAGCCTGATTTCTGGCCGTTTTTATAGTATTTACTTCTTTTATTAAATGTCGTATGCTATTGCTCTTTGTGGTTTGTTATGAATAATTTTTTATTTTTCAATATATTTCTGAGTAGGTCCTTTGTTTTATTTATTAATATTCTGTGTAATTAAGATGCTTTTATTTATTATTGTTCTAGATATATTCATTTGTTGTACTTTTCAGAGCCTAGCTTCGGAAGAAACGATTGTGATCAATGAAGCTACTCATCAAATTTTCACAAAAACCGCCATGTATAAAGTACAAACTTAAAATAAAGAGTAGCACGCGTAATATTTCCGTAACTCATTAATTAATCAATTAATTAATCATTTATTAATATCGAATAGTTAAACAACGATTTACGAACGCTTGTTATTATAACTTGATCCTCATTCAATTCACGCTTTTTACTTTTTATTGTTATTTCAATTCAGGGTGCTGTTGTTGCGCTTAAAAAAATAAACACGTCCAAGCCAAAGATCGAAGTTAGCCGAGCGATGTTGCTGGAATTGAAAAAGGTTGGGCACGTATTAGTTTTGAATGAATTTGTTAACTTTTTGTAAATATTTTTCTGGCTAATCTGAAGTATAATTGTTTACACCCTTCTACTTTTTGTGAATATTCCGATTGTTTAATGTACATATTGCTGCATCGTCGTTTGCGCTCTTTAAATTGCTACGGCGACGCTCATCCAGGCTTTAATCGCGCTTAACTTTAAGCCAAGCATAAAATTTAATTAAGAAATTGGGCCCGGATAAAATTTAAATTATTTCGATATCAGTCACGCTTTTTCAGCATTTAATTTAGTTTTTCCTATTTTTTAAATTTTGATTCTAGTTTGTAATAACAATAATTAATAATATTTATTATAATTAATTTTTCATTTTCAGCAATTAAATCTGATTTAATTGCAATTTTAAACTATAATTTTATTCATAATTTTCACTGTCGTTTTTTTGTTTGTCAGATGAAGGATCTGCAACACGATCATATAACCAGGTTCGTCGGTGCCTGCATAGACCCGCCTCAGGCTTGTATAGTAACCGAGTATTGTCCAAAGGGTAGCCTGGAAGTAATGCTATCATTTTTGATTACTGCGTCGTTTAATTTTTGAAATTTATTTTAATTTGTTTTTTACTTCGAAATTTTTTTTTAAATTTTTAAATTTTTTTCCATTCGTTTCTACTTCGAAATTTCTTTTCAATTTATTTAAATTTTTTAAAGTTTTTCTAGTTTTTCTTGCAGGATATTCTCGAGAACGACGAGATTAAATTGGATAAAATGATGACCTATTCGTTGTTGCACGATTTAGTAAAAGTGGGTAACGTGCTGTTATTTTATGGCTTATACAGGGTTACACAGAAAAAGGCTACACTCCGATGTTACACGTTTGGCTTTGACTAATTCGAACATAGAATTTCAAGGTTCAATAGACAGGGTGGCCCACTCACCTATTCAAAGTATATAAAATGGTTTCTACGAATTTATATAAAATTAGGGGAACTTTCAAAAAATCGCCAATTCTGAATGAGCGGGGGTGAAAAATTTTTCTGGGGTGGGGGTGAAACCCTTCCCCCTAAACCTCCCATAAGATCATGTATGCCAACGACTAATAGAGTAATCCGTTTCTAGTAGTTCAGTAGTGTTCGCTTGCACCAAACATTAGTAGAGTAGTCCTCTTTCTAATAGTTCAGTCGTCGCTTCTAGTGGTTCAGTTGTCCACGCGTCGCGTAGTATTTTTTCTCTACTGAACTACTTAGTCAAGTAGTCGTTGGTGCAAGTGGCCACTGGTAGCGTTATTATGGTTTGAAGAAAGTTTCGCAAGGAGTTTACTGTGACTTGGCCCGTGATCATGAGGAGATTGGTCCTCCCCTCCCCCCCCGAATGGAAAATTTTTTTTGTTCTCAAATTTGAGCTATGACATAGAGAATGTCAAAATTTTTCGAGCGCTTAGCGCCGGATTCATTGTTTGCCTATGTTTTCTCTTCAAGCACGCTTAAAACCGCTTAAATTAAGGCTAGACATGTATAATATATACATTGATTATATGCATTGTTTTTCTCTGTAAAGCACAATGATTAAATACAAAGATAGGTGATATCGTCGATTGAATGATGAGAAATCAGTTGTGCAGATAGCAGAAACGATAAATTTGATGTGTGTCAATATGGAAAAAGGGAAAAGCTTTTGGAATATTTTTTTGAAATTTTTCTTCACCATCGTCTTCGAGATACGCTGAAAAATGCCTTCATTTTCGCCTTTCTCCTAATGGTTCTCGAAATATTTGACCTCAAAATTTTCAGCCATCCCCTAGATAAAATCCCGGATACGGGCCTGTCAATAACCCACTTTATGACAGTAGTATTCCTAAGCGTTACAGGCTGCTTAAATAAAAACGGAACCAGTCTGTTGTCTGAGAAAAAAGAAAAGGAGCCGATCAGCCTATATTAGTACCAAGTTGCAACTTGCAAAATTGAGTAGGTGTTACTTTAATTTCGATATTTATGCAACTAGCAAAGATTTTACAAAAGTTTCACAGATAAAATTCCCGCACGCACACTATGCACGTTGGCAAAATCTCATATTCTTCACACAAAAACTTTCTTGTACTTTGCTAAAACTCGGAATAGATAAGTAGGCCACCCTTTATATTATTTCAAAAAACTTCTGGTCAGCAGCACGGTTTTTTTTTTGTACTCGGCAAAGATTTTTCCCGATGTACAAAGACTTTTCGGGACCGTCTTTGTACATGTACAAAGATTTGTGGGAAGCCAAAAATTGCAAAAAAGGTCTAAAATTCGAAAAAATTTCGGCGCTTCGCGCCGAAATAAGTAATTGTGTGTTCTATATATCTTTATAATGGCAGAAATTGCATTTCAAAAGTAAAAATGTCAAATTTTTCGGCGCTTCGCGCCGTTTTAAGACGATTCTTAGTGATTTTTGCCCTTAGAGACCCAGAAATTAGCTAAAACACACTACGAAAAGTCGAAGAACTCTGTTTTACCACACTAAAATCGCTGCTGTACCATATTATAGTACCCAAAAATTTTGTGTATACAAAATGTACAAAGATTTTTAGGAAGACAAAAACTGTAAAAAGATGTAAAATTCCCACAATTTTCGGCGCTTCGCTCCGAACTGATAAATTATTTGTCCTATATATCTTTAAAATGACAGAATTTGCATTAAGAATGGAAAAATGTCAGCATTTTTCGGCGCTTTGCGCCGTTTTCAGATAATTTTTAGTAATTTTTGGCGTCATAAACCTAGAAATTAGCTAAAATACACTACCAAAGATAGAAAACCCTGTTTTACCACACTAAAATCGCTACTGTACTATATTATAGTACACAAAAATTTGCTTGTACAAAATGTACAAAGACTTTCGGGGACCATCTTTGTACATGTACAAACGGACCTTGTACAAAAAAAAACACTGGTCAGCAGTTGACCTTCTGTGTGTCGTAGCGGCTTCTTTGCATCTCATTTTGATATTTTTAAAATCCCAGAATTTGCAATGTATCACATTACTGAGTATGTTGATTGCTTGGTATTATTTTCCTTCATATCTTCAGCCAAAAAATTATTAAGACTTCCAAATCCCGACACGGTATTTTTCATACTAGGTGCTAAACTCGCAACATATGGTCAAAAAAGTGAGCAAATTGAATGAGGTAGCCTAAGAAGTTTTAAGCGTTTGAACTAGATTAGGATAGCGTGTAAACAAATCGCCCTAATGCACGAACAGTTGGCAGCTGGCCAAAATTTTTTACACGGTTCGAATAGACATTTTCATATATCTAATGCAACAGGTCTCAAACTTTTATGTTTGTCTATATAGCCCAATTTATGACAGCTAACGTCGGAGAATAGCGTTTTTGGGCCACCCTGTATGTTATATATTCGTTTAACCCGTCTTCATCTGCTTTAAACTTATTCTGTGTGAACCTCCTTATTTCAAGCCACGTAGCTAATCGTTCCTCAATTTTTAGAGAATTTTCCAGTACCCTGATTTAATTAGTTGCTTTTCTACGTCAAATTTCGGTGTAAGTATTTATTCATGAAATTTTTGTTTTAAGGATCGTATGCTTTCTAAATATTTGCTTTAAAATTGGAAAATTGAAAGTTCCACACGGTCTTCTTTAGCGTTTTGGGAAGATGGTTATGGATTTAAGGAGCTTGCAAAAAACCTTTTCCTGGGGTCTAGCTGGACCCCAAGAATTCAACAGACCTCCAGAAATAAATCTGAGTTTTTTGTTTTTCCCATGATATTTCACGCCGATAGATTTCGCTCAATGCAAAACGTCAAAAATGGTGTTGCTTTGCCTCTATCATAGATTTTTCGGCACTTTTTTGACCTCTAATATATTTTGGACCTCTCAGACCCCAATAATTTGGTTGCTGTCTATGAACGTTTATCTGTCAAATTCTTGGGGTCTGAATTTTTCGGAAGTTAAAAAAAACGGATGACGTGGATACTTTTTTCGTGCTCATTCCAAATCGAGCCTTATTTACTAAAATCGAAGAAAAAATAAAGATAACGAAAAAGTGGATTTTGAACGACTGGCCCATTGACTGGTCTTGTTATTTGGCCAGTCCCTGCTGATACTTCTAATTATTTTATGAATTTATGGCTTGCACTGCCTCTTATCTCTCTTCACATATTCGAGTTGCTCTTATTTAAACTGTTTGCTTTACACTGTCTTTCCATTATGATATTAGCGTGTTAACATTTTCTACGTCTATGTATTTATATATGTAGCATGTTTAAATTTGTCACGTAAAATTTTTAATTTAAATCTAATTATTTAATTAATTATTTATCATGTAATAAAATTTACCTTACACTGTCGTACTTTGCGTTTTACGTTTTCAGGGTATGTATTTTATTCATTCGTCCGACATAAGATCTCATGGTAATTTAAAATCGTCGAATTGCGTGGTGGACAGTCGGTTCGTTTTAAAAATTACCGATTTCGGTCTGCAGTCCCTGCACGCTGTTGAGGACAAGACGCGGGACAGTGTAAACTCTTACCAGCGATGGAGGAGTAAGTTTTGTGTGGACGAAAAAATGCCGACATTTACGTTTAACGCTGGTTGCAATATAATTTTGACTGTTTCAAAAAATGAATAGAAATTTTGTTTTACAATTTGTTTGTCAGGAGCTTATCGGAGTATGGGTACGTATTATTATCCATTAAATGTTTCTATTTATGCAACTGGTTAGCTTTTTATACAAAGTTGCTGTCTCATATTGGCTTGAAGGCGCAGGACTCTGCTGGACCCCCTAAAATACAAAAGACCCCCCCCAATTCAAAAGGTCTTTCGAAATTGAAATTTTCAAAAAAAAATCATTTTTCGCGATTTTTTTATGCTGCCATCAGTTTTCGGCACTCTTCTTATCATTCAAAATTTTCTGACCCCAGAATTGAGACTCTGAATGCCTTGGTTTTTCTCAAAAATATGTATGATTAAATTTTTATTTGTTGCACATATTTTGCTTAGACACGATAAAACGTACTTTTGAAGTGCAACGCAAAAAAAGCATAACATATTAGCTGATCAACTTCTTTTAATACATGGATTATTTTCTATAAATTATTAATAAATTTTTAACTAATACTAGTTTGGTCGCTACAAACATCTTTATTTGTGCAAATTATTCATCCGTGGTCATTTCTTAATTTTTTATTTTGATTCATTGAGTTTACGAAAGAGCCCGTTTTTTCGGACATTTTTCCTTTCTGATCACAAATGCTGAATTAAGCGTAGTAGGCGTTTAGAATTTTAATATCAAAACGCGTTTTGCGTTGTCAGTGATAAAACATGATTGATTATTTTAAAGTACACTAATGAAATTTACCTTATTTTATATCAAAGTGCGCCTCGGCTATTGGTATTCGTTAAAAAAGACTTTTAGTGTTAGCTTGAAATTATCAATCTTTCTACAATGTTCTGTCTTGTAACTACAGTAATCTAATTTTTCAATTATTTTTAATCATAATTTTAGTAAATTTATAATTAATTACTCTCGATTAAATCTGATTTAATTGATTTTTTTGAAAAAATGTTGTCGAATTGAAGTAGATGGCTTATGCTTTCAATAAGCGAACGTTTAAGGTAAATTATGGACAGCTCCCGAGCTGCTCAGAATGGAAAAGCCGCCTTTTTGCGGGACTCATAAAGGCGACGTGTACAGTTTTGCCATAATTTTGCATGAAATGTCATTTCGGCAGGGCGTGTTTTATTTGGATAACGAAAATCCTACACCTCAAGGTAGTTGCTTTAGCCATAGTCGAAAATTCTGCACCCAAATTAGAGTAATAAACAGCATACATGGGCGTGATGGAGGTCTGGCCCCCCTAGAATCGAAAGCACTCTCCCACCATACATGATCTTGGAGGGTTCACCCCCAGAAAAATTTTCACTCACCCCTCCCCCCACCGCAAAATTTTTTTCCCCTACCCCCAGAATTGGCGATTTTTTGAAAGTTCCCCAATGTTTCAGAAAATTTGTACAAAATATGTTTTTTAAAGCGTTTTTAGCTATCTATTTGCTCAAAAGTGCCAGATTTTCGGCGCATCGCACCATTATACTCATGTTTTGACTATATTTTGCTCACTTTGTCAAATTTTTCAAATTTTTTTTGAAATTTTTTCGATGTTTTTATGCTCTAGAAAGATGAATCATCATCAGAAACGCTGAAAACGATGTTGTTGACGCTTATCTACCACTTTTGGACCCAAAAAGGCACTTTCGAATTTCGCTCCCCCAGAAATCTCATGCTGTGCATGTGTGCTCCCCACAACAGAAATTTTTCTCTCCATTTGTGGTGTTTTTGCTCGTATCATCAATTTTTTTGGCTTTATTTTCGGCCAATGAAAATTTTTGAACCCCACCCCTAAGAATTAGGCGCTAACTAAACTCGCGGCCTCAGACAAAAATAATAAAGCTTGAAAATTGACATTGAAACAGGAATCTTTAAAAGAGATATCAAAATTTCTATAAATATTTATACGAGTATTAACAGGTAGTTGTTGGGCTAATGAACGAATAAAAAATTGATTACAAAATTAATTATTAGTCTGAAAATTTATCTGAAAATTATTAGGAATTTTATTCTGATGAAATTTAATGGAAAAATTAGTCTTAAGAGAAATAATTAACATTAACAACAAATATTGCTCACAAATATCAACGTTGCGCAAAATATCCAAACAATAGCTTGATGAACGTAAAACGTCATAGCTCCGAATAAGTGCATGTAAAAGATGGCAATTATCGATTGATTTGTTGAAAATTACGTATAGGTTATTAACTCGCTTAAATTTTCGTAATAAAATATTCATATCCGTAGGCTATCCAATAATTCACCATTTTCGGCTGCTTTTTCGCAATTTTTGACCGAAATATATAGGTCATTCACCGTTCACTGCGAATGGCTGACTAACCCCTCCCGAAATGCTGAGCTATTATTTGTTGCTTGTCTGGCATACATACAGAGACAGCTTTGAAATTCTGGGAAGGGGTCCAAAAATTTCAAAGGAAAAATAGATTGCCGAAAAATTGATTTTCAAAATGGTCTTTTTGATTCTGGGGGTCGAGACAAAATATGCACGTGGATGGGGGGCTTAGGTGCAAAAGGTCAGGGTCGGCAGGGGGAGTAAACTTTCAGAAATCCAAAGCAGCAAATTTAACGTCCACGAATTTTTTCGTTGTTTGAACGACTAAAATGGTCAAAATAGCTTGTAAAACGTCTTTTCGCGGTAATTTCGCATTTTAAAAGCAAGCATCAGTCCATTTTGCCTGTATTATATCGTTTTTAACGCTAAGAAATACAGAAATTATTATTTTCGGCGCTTTCTGGGTAAAAGAAGTACATTAAGTACTAATGCCGGAAAAATTTTGATTTTTTCACTGCTTTTGACCTCAAAAAGGATGCAAAAAACGTTCCGTCAGCTTAAAAATGCCAAACAGTACCTGTCCGGCTGACCTTTCAGCGGGGGTAATACCCCCTCACCCCTTTCCCATATGTGCATATATGGCTGGGGGAAATTCGAGATATAGACCCCCTAGAATGGAAAAGTGGGAAAATTTCTGAGAAAGAGAGCTTTTTTGAGTAAAAATAGCCTCAAAACTGGTATAAATACTAAAGTAACGCAATAAATGCGATAATGCACGGTATCTGATCATTTTCAAGCACTGTAAAAAATTTTTTGAGGATATAAAAAATTTGCATCACTAGCATTATAGATGTCTTTCGTAAAAAATGAATTTTTAATTAAAAACTTTTTATTAAAAACATGAGAATAAAAATTTTCTAAAATAAAATAATTAAAAAAAGTTTTTCTTAATGTTTACCATGAGAAAAAACTATATGAGCACGCCAAAAAGTTTCAAATTTTTTCAAACTATAAAGGCAGATTGGAGGCCAAAACGTGATGAAAATAAATTATCTATTGCAAAAAAGCTCTAAAATGATCAGGAACTGTGGATTAACATATTTTCACGCTATTTTGGCTTGCCAGAAAGTGTCTGAAAAGGCGAGAATTTTGGACATATTTAAGATTTCGGCCAGTTTCAGCGATTGATTTCGAATAGTGCGATGTGTCCGAAAATTTTTGCCGAATTACTGTTTCGTTTATCAGCCGGCTTTCAATTCGTGATAAGAAACTAAGCATTTTTATAATTTTAATTGAAGATAAGCGAGGAAATTTCAACATCCTCTATCAAAGTAATCCTTCTGGTCTTTATTCAAAAATCGGATTTAGTATACAATTTACCCCCAGCGTTTTTTAGCCGATCCATATAAGCTACAGTAACCAAACTTTACAATGAGATAGCTATAAGCCTATTGTACTAATCTGGCAAAATTGATTAAGTTACGGTGTAAACTGACTGCTTTACACTAACAGTTTACAACGTACTAAAGACATCTAAAAATTGTAAACGATTCGGTGGGTTTCAAACAAAGCAGTTTTTGTAACTCAATCAACATCCTACATTAAAAAAAGTAAGTTTAAAGTAAAGTAAGTTTTTTTCAATTCTTTTTATTGCAGTAAGTTCAAAGTAAGTTTAAAGTAAAGTAAAGTAAGTTTTGTTTTTTTAATTTTTTTCAAAAGCAGTAAGTTTACACCGTAAGTTAATCAATTTTGCCAGATTAGTTTAATAGGCTTATAGCTATCTCCTTGTAAAGTTTGGTTACTGTAGCTTATATGGATCGGCTACAAAACGCTGGGGGTAAATTGTATACTAGATCCCAAAAATCTTCATCTTCAAAATAAATATAGCCTGAAGTTCTGTTGGAAAAAAACGAAAGTCCGTTAAATCTGATCAAAATTTACTAAAATCTACAAAATTTAATATACGCCCTCTTTAGACATTGTAAACCGGGTAATGATGCACCAAGAACCGCCATTCAGGCCATCGATCGATGAGCCTAATGCAGATGAATCTCTGGTGCAAATAATGACGAAATGTTGGGCCGAAAATCCGATCGAAAGGCCCGACTTTTCGGCCATCAGAAAACAAGTTCGCTTGCTCAATAAGTACGTTGTAGAAATTATTTTTATCTTTTTATTACCCATTTTGTTTTTTTTTCATTTTTCAATTTTTAAAATCATTTTTAAATTTATATTGTTTTATTTATTAAGTCATTCATTAGAAATTAATTTGAATTGATAAATAAGTCAATTTGACGTATATTTCACGTTTTTCCGTAATTATTATCTTTCTTAGATCAACTTGTTATAAAACACGGTTTCAATGCGAGACGTGCGATTGGGAACTTTACAATTATTTTATGCGACGATAGCCACTATGGACAATAAGATGATCAGACATGTAGCGGCTCAAAATTGTGTGTTGGGGGTTCCCGACCATTTTTATAGAGGGGGTAAATGACGTCCGATTTTCGGCCAAAAAAGGGCCAAACAACACGTAAAAATGGCCATGAAACGTAAGTTTTTTCTTCAAATCGGGCAGAAGCATACGTGTAACAGGGAATGGGGAGGGTTATTTCCCACTTAAAGTCGGAAGTCCCCCATACCATCCCCAGAGCCAGAAAATTTTTGATCCCCCCCGATTTTTGGAAAAAATGGACCTTTTTTGGCCGTTTTTGGCCAACAATCGGAGGTCATTTACCCTCCCCACTCTGTAAATGGCCAGGACCCCCCAAAATTTCGAGCCGCTACATGTATAGGTAGAAGGGTCAAAAATTTTATGATGACTTTTGGGATGGGAGCGTTCAGCTTTGGGTGCGAGATCCCCCAACCCCCTCCCTCTTGTCACATGTATGCATGGACATGAAGACGAAAAAGGAGCGGAAAATTGGATCGTTGGGCGAAAAAACACCATTTTCGGCGTTTCTCAATTGGCATAAAAAATTTGCGGAAAACTAAGAAAATTGAGAATCTTGCTTGGGGCCTTCTGAATCAAAATCTTACTGTTTGCAATCAGTGGCGGATCCAGGATTTTCCTAGGGGGCGGTACCCCTAAGGGGGGGGGCGGAATCCTGATTTGGGCGGAAAAATTAGCCGTTTTAACCCGAAAATCGCTCAAAAATCCTTAATTTCGCGCACTATTTTTTGGCCAATGGGGGCGGCCCCCGCCCCCTCCTAAATCCGCCCCTGTTTGCAATATAACATTTTTTCCAATTTTAAACCGTTACATTTGCTTTATCTTTAGGTGACGTATTTTCAATGTTTAAATAATTTTATGACGTCATTTAATTATATATTTAATTGCTCATTATATTGATTTTTAGAGTACGCTCTCTTTGTTCCTTTCTTTTTCTAATTGATTATTTATGATTATTTTGTTTTTCAACCTTTTCGTTTATTCTTTGTCTGTTTAATTTCCCAATAAGATCCACACCAATGAAATCTAAAAAAAATTCGAAAAATTTAATTTAAAAAATAAAAATTTAAATAAATGTAAATTTACCAAAAAATTTAAACAAATTTCGTTCAGGTCATTCGAAACGTCGTCTAACATCGTCGACAATCTGTTGAAACGAATGGAGCAATACGCGACGAATTTGGAAGGTTTAGTGGAGGAAAGGACGGCGGCGTATTTGGAAGAAGAAGCGAAAAGCCGAAAATTTGCTTTATCAACTATTGCCACAGTAATTTGGCCCACTGCCAAAAAGTTTTTGGGAAAAGAATCGTTAATAGAATAAGTGTAAAGTTTAACGTTTAAGCAAAATCGGTCAAACGAGGTACATATCTAAATTTCCGTAATTTAATTATGAGGAACAAAAAATATGACATTAACGTTGAATCGGTCCTTTTGTTCAGCTTGCACTCAATTCTGAAAGAATGCGTGAAACGATTTTGGTTTTTAAACCCTGGATTTACTTCCTTGGATTAACTTTGCGTTATTTACACTCGTGGATATGATTTTAAAAAACAATTAATTAATTAATAAACAGATAAATTGATAAATTCATTCATAAATAGATGAATGAATAAATAAATTTGTAAACAGGTAAATGAATAAATAAATAGATAAATAATGCAATAAACTGATAAATAAATTAACAGATGAATAAATAAATAAATGCCTGCAATTACATGAATAAGTAAGTTAACATAATGTAGCATAAAAATATTTTTCTCGTATTTTTGTGCATTTTCTTGATTATTTTTTGTTTTTTCATCACGTTTTTCAATCATAAAAAATTATTCCTACATATATATATTTTTTACCCCTTTCTTAATTTTTTTGTTCTTTTTATTTATCTTTTATTATTAATTATTTTTTATATATTTTCTTTACTTAATTTTTTTCCTTCCTTGCCTTTTTTGTCTTTCTTTTTGTTTTTTATAATCCTATTCAGGACTTCCTACTATTATTATTATAAATAGACCACCAACATATAAAAAACATAACAATTAATCACCTACATACCAATAAAGGATATGTAGGTCGATCAATTGATGGGTACACGAGCGAAAAATGAGCAAATAAATGAATAAATAAATATATTAAATAAATATAAATAGAAAATTAAAAAAATCTAAATAATGAATAAAATAAATAAATAATAAATATAATAAATATAAATAAATAATGAACAAATAAATAAATGAATTTAAATAAAAAATAAATACAATAATAAATAATGAATAACAAATAATAAATAATAAATAATAATTTTAAAGATAATAAATAAATATAATTAATAAATAATAAATATAATAAGTAATAATAAAATAAAAAGTATAATTAATAAATAACAGATACATAAATGAATAATTATATAAAAAATAATGAACAAATAATTATATAAATAAATAAATAAATATAATAAATATAAATAATAGTAAATAAATATAAATTAAAATAAATAGATGTGTAAATCAATAAATCTAAATAAAAGTAATTAAATAATTATTGATCGACGCAATTTCAGATCAGTTGCCTCAGAACTAATACAAGGTAAACCGGTGACAGCCGAAGCATTCGATTCTGTAACAATTTACTTTAGCGATATTGTTGGTTTTACGTCCATATGCTCACAAAGTACTCCTATGCAGGTTGGTTTTGAATTGTTTTTTTATATTTTATTTTTTTTGTTGAAATGTTCTATATTTTATATTTTTATATTATTTTTGCTTTATTTCCCACTGTTTATTTGATCCGTTACCGAAACCATTCGATTTCAGGTCGTTACTTTACTTAGTGATCTTTATACGTGTTTCGATACGACGATTGAACATTTCGACGTATACAAGGTACGCAAATTTAACGATTTCATGTTAAACCCGTATGATGATGTTTTGAAGAATTTAAAGGAGACAGATCTTACTTATTTCCATTGATCCATCGCTGTATTGTTAATCTTTACATAAATAATATTGATAAATTTTTAAACTTCGAAATTTCCTGTAACGATCATTTAAAACATCTGTCCTAAAAAGTATTGGCCGCTTATTTAATTCTGTGAATTTCTCGCATTATTTTGATTTTACTGTAGCTTTTTATTCGCTCCGTCCAGAAGCATATCGATTCATAGGCCTAGCTATCACAGGTCAAACAATCAGCTTGACGATACATGGGCGTAAAGGTCTGGGGTTGGTCGATCTGAGGGAGGTCAAGAATTAAGTTTTTGGCTCAAAATAGCCTCAAAAAGTTGTATAAATGCTAAAATAGCCTTAAAACTGTTATTCCACAGTTTCTGGTCAATTTTGAACTCGTTGGAGAAATTTCCAGTTCTCATCCTTATTTTCTATTTTTCCTCCCTGGGGGTCTGGACCTCCCAAATCCCCTTCTCTCCTTCACACGTTTATTTCTTGTCTGGACCGAACATGTAATGGGATATGGGGTCTAGACCACATGGGCGTGGGGGTTGGGGTTAATACCCTCTCCAGAAACTGAATAAAGCCCCTGCACATTACTCTAGACCCCCTTTAGAACTCTATTTTTAGTTACATTTTTGGCGATTTCACCCCTCTTCCAGAATTTTCTTGCTGCCCATGTATGGTCTAGACCCTAGAATGAAAAAAGCCAAAAATTTTCTGCGAATAATGAAGGCTATAAATGGATGAAAATCAAAACTTTTATGCAGAAATGCTTGATAGTGACCAAGCAGTGGCGATCCAGGATTTTCCTAAGGGGGGGGCGGTACCTCTAAGGGGGGGCGGAACCCTGACTTGGGCGGAAAAATTAGCCGTTTTAACCCAAAAATCGCTCAAAAATGCTTAATTTTGCGTACTATTTTGGGCCAATGAGGGCCCCTAAATCCGCCCCTGTGACCAAGTAGCAGTTTTCTACGCCATTTGGCTCAAAAGCGCTCTCTGGCTGACCCTCCCCCGTCCAAACCTGTCCATGTTGTGCATCTATGGTCTGGATCATCTTAACACAAGAGACCCCACCGAATTCGGTAGACGCCGGTGAGAAACATAGGATAATTCGGTGAGGAACGTTGAAAAATTGTATTTTCTGTACATAACGCTAATTTTTTGGCACTTTTTCACCTTTGGAAATTTTCGAACCCCCAGAATTAAGGTGCTGCATGGCAAAAAATATATAAAAAAGCAAAATATTGTCCATTGGTCGGGAAGAGGTTAAAATCTGATTTTCAGCGATGGTGAAAGGTAAATTTTTAATTAGGACTCAAATACATGGGC
The DNA here is from genome assembly GCA_036768485.1 of Mermis nigrescens. Taxonomy (NCBI): domain Eukaryota; kingdom Metazoa; phylum Nematoda; class Enoplea; order Mermithida; family Mermithidae; genus Mermis; species Mermis nigrescens. The sequence goes on along the minus strand of JAVLUZ010000271.1, from coordinate 1,477,626 downwards.
GGCACCTGAATTCCGGGGTCCTGGCGTCCAAAAATTTTGAAGGTCAAAAAGCGACGAAAAATGATGATAGGGCCAAAAACAAGATTTTCGATTTTCTCAGCTCTGTCCATTGGTAACATAGTATTGCGAAACAGAAAAAAATTTCGAAAATTTTATTCTGGGGTCTTCTGTCTGAGTCGATGCTTGTTTGCTTCTAATAAAACTTCGGAGTTTACTTTCTGTTCTCTGTCAAATTTTTACTTAAACATGGGTCATTAATGAGAAAGCTATAATTGAAAAACACTGCGCTTATAGTCTGTTTCATTTAACTTTGCGGTTTTCTTTTGAATTTAAATCGCCTGAATCAGGATACAAAAGTGGTTTAAAATTTTGGATGCGGTTTGTTAATAGCAAGCGTAACTCGATCTACTGTAGAATATCACAACTGTACTATTAGTTTAAACCATTTTTGTTTGGTGATTTAAATTTTTTCAAAAATCTCAAAGTTAAATGAAACAGACTATAGTTAGGCGGCCCACGCTGTATGCTATTATTATTATATATTATTGCATATCACCATCATACATAATTTATTGGGCGGGGGCAGAAAATTTTTAACCCCCAAAAATTTTTCACCCCACCCACAGACTTCGCGATTTTTCAAAAGTTTACGAAAAAATTCGTAGAGAAGGTGCCGTTTCAAAGCGTTCTTAGCTATCTATTTGCTCGAAAGCATGTATGCAACAGGGGGATGTGGGAATCCTTAAATCCCCTCTCCCAAAGCCACAATATTTTTGACTCCCTTCACTTCCAATATTTAAGGAAAAATTGAATTTTCGGCCGTTTTTAGGTGTTTTTTGGCCGAAAATTGGAGGTTATTTATCTCCTCCCCTTCAGTAATGGCTGGGGACCCCCACCCGAAATTTCAAGCCCTTACATGTATATTCAAAAGCAGATACGTGCGCAGGATTTTTGTGGGGGGGGTCCGGAATCGGTGTCCCTATATTTCGGGATATGTTCGCCGGGCCCAAAATAAAGTACGTTTTCTGACATTTCCATGGATGCTCTATCTAATGAGCTCATGAAATTCAAACTATTCCAAGAAAATTTTATTTTCTTTTAATTATGAAAAATGATGTTTTTTTAGCCGCGCTTGGGGCAAACTTATGACAAATAATGCGAAGTGCCGAAAATTTTGAGATTTGTCGATGAAAAGATGCCAATTTCCATCCTTTTTCATGCATTATCTTACCGTTCCAACATTATTTTTAGGCTAAATGGGGAGGACGTCCATGCATTATTTTTGAGGTTGTTCAATTTTTTTCCAATTCTTCAAATTTTTCCTCGAATGTTTTTTACGTTTTTGTGCTATAGGAAGATACCGCTTCGTCAGAAACGCCGAAAAACGGTGTTTTTGACGCGTGCCCATCATTTTTTGGCCCAAAAAGGCACTTTAAAACTTCAGTTTATCCCTCCCCCAGAATTCCCACGCTGTGAGTGTCTGATCGCCATCGTTCCGCAGGTCGAAACGATCGGCGACGCGTACATGGTGGTGTCGGGTTTGCCGAAACGCAACGGCAACCGCCACGCGTATGAAATCGCGCGCATGTCGCTCGCGTTGCTCAACAAAGTGTCGACGTTTCGCATCCGGCACCGGCCGGACGACCAATTAAACCTACGAATCGGCATCCACTCCGGCTCCGTTTGCGCCGGCGTCGTTGGCGTCAAAATGCCGCGTTATTGCCTTTTCGGCGACACGGTCAACACGGCCAGTCGCATGGAGTCAAACGGCATGCGTGAGCGCTTTTATTTATTTTATTGCTTCAACCCATAATTTGATGTTTTACACGCACTATATAACGATTGGCTTTTCTCGGCCAGACGGTCGATTAAACTTCACGGACTTGCATTAAATTATACCCTAAATTACCGCTTGCGCTCACGGCGTCATATGCGCTTTATGCAGGTTAGCTGTACATAGTTTCACATATGGGCTTAAAATTTCGGAAGTGATTAATCGACCGTTTGGAGGAATGAGTTAATCACCTATTTTTGACCGAAAATGGCGAAAAATTACAAAAAAACGCATGTTTTTTGCGCTAAAGTCGGTACGGGTTCAAAATCTCAGCCTTTAAGGAGAGTGGGGGACAATTGACTTTCGGGCTGCGGGTCTACTTGTACATAAATATGCAAACATGCACAGCATTGGAATTCTGGGGGGTTGAAATTTTGAAGTGCCAGTCTAAACAATGGTGGTTATCACACCTGGGGGTGGGGAAGGGGGTGGGTGGTATGCACCCCACCCTTCCCAGAAGGTCGAATACCCCCGGTTGTGTTTTTTTCGCAATTTTTTGATTCCAATGGATAGTTCTCGATGAGGAACGCTGAAAATGGTGTTTTTCGCCACACAACCATAGGTGGGCAGCACTGAAATTCTGGGGGGTGTGCAAGATTTTTCAAAGGTCAACAAATAATGGTATGGCGAAAAAACACCATTTTTAAACCTTGCTCGTCAAAATTTCGAAAAAAAAATTTCAAAAATTAAATTCTGTGAGGGGAATATTTTGGTTTCCAGGGAAGGGTATTCGGCCTTCTGGGGGTGCATTCCCCCTTCTCCGCCCATGTGTATATATCACCATTTTTTGACCTTTGAAAAATCTTGCCCCCCTCCCCAGAATTTAGGTGCTGCCTAGCTGTGTATGGTGGATATATGCTTCACAAACATCGTTTTTCGGCGTTTCTGACGATGTTCTATCTTTCTAGAGCAAAAGACATAAGAAAGCATTTCGAGAAAAGAACAAAATATAGTCAACCGAATACATGGCGCAAAGCGCCGAAAATTTGTCACTCTCTACCGCAGAGATAGCTAAAAGCGCTCAAAACAGCATCATTTCTACGAATAGTTGGAAAGTTTTTAGACTTCTCAAAAATTGCGTACTCTGGAGTTTTGGAGTTTGGCTGAAAACCCCCATAACCACCCCCTTCAGATCATTTATGCATGAACGTGTGCATATGTGTAGTCGTTAATGCTTTCCTTCGATAAATTATATTACTTAAATCACTCATGGTCAATCCTTAGCCATTTTGATATAATCTCATTTTTTCGTTTGTTTTTTCTTTAATCGATGTAATATAATGGTTATGCTTACTTTATCGTTAATGTTAGTAGTGGTCACACGTTGGGGGTATGCACCCCCGAAGTTTGAACCCTCCCCCAGAAACCAAGATACCCCCAGAATTCGGTTTTTGAAAATTTTTTTTGTTTTTTTTCGCAATTTTTTGATGCCAATGGATATTGCTCAATGATAAACGCTAAAAAATGGCGTTTTTTCGCCATACCACCATTTTTAAGATCATTTCTTAACCTTTGAAAAATTTTGTACACCCCCCCCCATAATTTTGGTGCTATTCACCTATGGTAGTCGTGCGTAAGGCCGCACTCGTACTAGATGGATTTCCGAGGGTTGACTACTGAAATTTCTCTCTAAACTGCTTTTTTAGCATTTAAACGACGGGTATACGTCAAAAAACTGAATTTTCGACTACTCTGACCATGTTCTTTCTGAAAAACGAAAATAAAAACTTTTTTTAAATTTTTTATGAAGTTGGACGATTCGACTCGACAGAATCTTAATTTTTGAGTCAAATGTTAATAAAAACGCTTCAAACAGCATGCTTTTCTGCATTTATCAAGAGTGTGAAGGGGTCGGCAGCATAGGTGGTAGACACCAAAATTCTGGGAAAGGGGGTTTCAAGATTTTTCAAAGGTCAAAAAATGGCCTTAAAATGGTGGTATGGTGGAAAACACCATATTTAAACGTTTCTCATCGAGCTCTATCCATTGGCATCAAAAAATTGCGAAAAAACGAAAGATTTTCAAAAATTGAACTCTAGTGGGATGCATACCTCAAACCCTCCACGTCTAGGTATGGTCGATAGCACAGCAGACACGTGAGCGTGGAGGCCTGAGAATCGCCCCTCGAGAATCTGAGAGACCCCAGAAATCGATAGACCCTCAGAATTGAATTTTTGGTGCTTTTTTTGGCGATGTCGCCCCATCGGACCTCTTGGCTGTATTGGAGGGTCAGCCAGGGAACTGTCAAATGGCCTCAAAAACTAATGTAAATTTTCAAGTACTGTAAGAAGTACGTTAGCCCATAATTTATGATCATTTTCATGTAGTTTTGCTGAAGAAAAACAGATTTTCATTAATTTAGATAGATGATTTACATGGTCTGTGGGGGGTGGGTCAAATATTGAACTTTTTAGGCCGAAATGACGTCAGAAGCTCTTATAAATGCTAGAATAGCCTTAAAACTGCGCTAATCTATAATTTCAAGCACTTTTGAAGAAAATTTTGTAACCACCCACTTGCATATCAGGTGTAGACCCCTCCAACACCTCGCTTGCACGTCTGGCAAAAATCTTAATTTCAGATCCCCTCCCCGAAAGAATTTGTGCATGGCGGTGCAGAAGTTCATCTTGCTTTCTATACAGAATTGCAGTGCAGTGTAAAGTATTATAAAACAAAACCTATCATTTTTAAGCTTAATCGACTTTCCAGCATGTGTACATTGCAGTGGTGTAGCTGGCCTTCCGATTTTGGGGGGGGGCGAAAACTTTGAACTTGGATATCTCAAGAATTACTGATGGATTGACAAAAATAATGGTGTTTTTAGCTTTTCTCAACGAGATGTACATACTGAAGAAAAAAATTTTTTAAAAAATAAAATTTGATATTACTCATGTTAAACAAATATGTTGTAAATAAATAAATACGGCGTGGAGCACCCAAAAATTTTGGGTTTATTAGCTCAAAAAGTGTGCTAAAATCCATTATAGCGGTCTTTCTAATACGCTTTGAGAATCTCCAACTTTTTCCTTTATGGGAACTTTGTAAACAATATTCATACTTCCAACATTTTGGGGCGATCAGTCCCCCCAGTTCGCCCCCCCACAGCTACGCCACATTTTTGCTAATAACTCAAAGTTGCCTTATTTCAGTTTCTCGATGTTGTGAATTGTCGATCCCGTCCAATAACAGTTTGTTCATCTAAAATAAGAAATAAAACAATAGGAAAACTTTTTTCTAAGAAATTTGCTTGCAGGTAAATTTTTAACGTTCTAATCACTGAATTTGCATGTTTACTACAATAATATTTATCAGCTGTGGTTCGGCCTATAAAACTAACGAGCTATACTGTACATCGCTTACATGCAGATGTAGCAAGTACTGTTTGCCAATAAAGGAAATTATTTAAAATAAAAGTAAGGTTTTATCGCTTTTATTTCCACATAGCTGCCTATATTTCTTCCCTTAAGTGCAGCTTTTCTCTTCTATTGTTTACGCCGCTTTAAAATGCATCGAACGAAGCACATCACATGTGATAATGCAGTGTCTAAGTCAGATAATTTTCCTACTGCAGAACACTGCGTTTATTTTGGTCCACTAAATGTAAGGCGTAAATAGGATGCAGTTGACCTCCTTTAGGCCCACCCTAGCATTGAAATAAGAGAACGCATAATTCCTGTTATTGAGACTTGCAAAAAGCTAATTGTAAGTCATCGTAACCACATCTGGGCGTGAGGGGTTTGGGGGTATGCACCCCTCGAAAAACCAAAATATCCCCCCAGAATTCTGGTGCCGCCCACCTATGGTCATGACGCTCTTTATTGATTAAAATTCACTTACATCAATTTTCTAGATTTTTTCGATTCGTGTTCAAATAAAAATTTGTTTACTTGTATTGTGTTCAGCGTTAAAAATCCACGTCAGCCACTACACCAAAGAAATACTCGAACAGTTCGGTTGCTTTCAGCTCGAGCTCCGCGGCGAAGTCGAAATGAAGGGCAAAGGCAAGCAGATGACTTATTGGCTCCAAGGCGAGATTCCCAATGTCGTGCCCCAAAATCTGACGCCGTTGGGCGCCGCCAGTCATGGATCGTTAACCGGCGGCGGTTCAATTACGGGTAGCGGATCTGGAATCGGCGCCGGAACCGGAAACGTTCCGGCGACGCAGCACCGCTCGCCCAACCCGGCGCCCTACGTCCGCAGTCGCGGATCGATGGCGTCGGCGTTGCCGCCTCACGTTACGCTCAAAAACCGCAATTCACCAATCACCGGTTCGCAGCACTTAGGACCGCCCACTTCGTCGCGCAACACGCATCGCAACTCCAATCCGAATATGATGCCGCCGTCGGCGACCAATCCGGCGTCGACCAATAGCATTGTGAATCCGTCGTTGGTCGACGCGGCGGCGGCGACTCCGCCTCCGACTACGATCTCGTTCGCCAATTCGCCGACGACGGTGCGGTACAAAGTCGGATCACTTGAACGCGTGACGTGATTGGTCGGATACTCCGGTCGCGCGCTTCGGACAACCAATCGGAGCGTCGCTTTGGCGATTCCAATTGGAGGAATTGAGCAATCGGCCAATCGTAGCTCGAGGTCCATTCCAATTGGTCGTCTACGGGCGAAGCGCGTCCCTGATTGGTCGCCGACCGTGTCGGAACGCTTTCGATTGGTCGCCAACGGTTTCACGTTGTTTACACGACTAGTCTCGCTTGCCTGGGCTCATTTTACTGTCTGACGTTGAATCGTACGGTATTACACGCCCCTGCGCGCTCTGCCCTTAGCTTTGAACCGGCTACCTTATGTACTACGCTACAATGTACCTGTTTATTTTAATTATATTTGTGTATCTACATACTACTACGTAATGAACGGTTATTACGTCATCTCGATACGAGTTTACACTTACGACTTTCTCTCGCCCAACCTATAGTCTTGTAATATCTCGTCAATCGATCGGTTTAGTGCTCCTTTGCCCGGTTGCTCCCAATTTTGGTGGGCCTGATGCTGTGTTGTGTATAAATTGTATACGCATTACATTTAGTTGAATATTTTTATCTTGTCGTATGGTAAGATTTACCGCGACTTTTTTCCGTTCACGTGCCATTAAAAATTGTTAAAAAATATTCTGCATCGTAAAGAAGTCGTTTTTATTACAAGAATAAAATCGATCTTGTGTTTGTTTGCTGAATATCGCTTGCATAGCATTTGAGAGGACCAGTCTGAATTGACACAGGCGTAGTAGGGGAAGGATGAGAGAGGTTTTTACCACACATGGGCGTGGGGATCCGGCTGGACCCCCCAAATCGATAGACCTATTAGAATTGAATTTTTGGTGCTATTTTTGGCAACTTTGCCCTGTCAGACCCCCCCCAGATTTTGGTCGCTGCCCATGTATGGTTTATACCTATTGGGTAGCAACTAGTGATGTAAAAGATCATCTGGATCTGATCTTTTTATCCAGATTCAGATCCAGATCCAGATCATCTGGATCTGGATCTGGTTATTTTCTGATCTGGTTATCTGATCTGGATCTGGATCTGCCAGAAAATCAGAACCCGATCTTTATCTGGATCTGGATCTGTTTAATCAACTCATATCTGGTTAAACAGATCAGAAAGTTATTTTTGCACGATGGTATTCTTTCTGTTTTACGATTTACTCTAGGTAGGTTATCTAATTAGTTTGTAGCCCTACATGCACGGATTGTGTGACAACAGCCCCACTAGTCCCAACAGCCCCACCGTCCCAACAGCCCCATCATCCCAACAGCCCCATTTTTACCAACAGCCCCACCAAAATCCCAACAGTCCCACCCGTCCCAACAGCCCCACCAGTCCCAACAGCCCCACCGTCCCGACAGCCCCACCAATAATCCCAATAGCCACACAAATCCCAACAACCTCACCAATCCCAACAGCCCTACCAATCCCAACAGCCCTACCAATCCCAACAGTCCCTCCGTTCCAACAGCCCAACCGTCTTAACAACCCCACCAATAATCCCAACAGCCCCACCAGTCCCAAGAGCCCCACCAATTCCCAGCAGTTGCGCCGTTCCAGCAGTCCTACCTTTCCAACAGTCGAACTGTCCTAATCACACGAGTTTAAACCCCAACCCGAAATTCTGGAAATCCCCCAAATTATGTTAGACCCCAGAATTCTATTTTTAGCACATTTATCGGTCACTTCAATCCACCAGACCCACAGAATATGTTCGCTGTTATAATCATAGATGCACAGAACGACCGGTCTGGAGAATAAGTTTTGAGCCAAAAATTGACCTCAAAACTGGTATGAATGTTAAAATAGCATAAAAACTGCGCTAATCCACATTTTCTGGCTATTTTAAAGCAGATTAGCGTGAAAGTTTTGATTTTTAATTTAATTTTAACACTTGTCTTTCCTTTTTTTCACTAGAACATTTTTCATTTTTTTCTGGCATTATAGAGTAGACCATAATGAGCAGGGATCCTATCTTGCGAGATGCCTCGAGTGAGGCAAAATCCTGGATTGTGCACAAATGCTGAAGCTTCAATTCTGACAGGTCTAAAAGTTTCATAGGTGGACTTATTCTGAAAATGTAAACCTGCACACTCGTTTATGGTCTTGATAAAATATACGAATTCGGAAAATAGTCAAAAAATATCTTTCATAAAAAATTAATATTGCCCGATTTTATTGTATCGTATAATAGCATTTGCAGTAATGGTGAGGCTGCTGGATTACTGGTGAGGCTGACGGTGGGGCTATTGGAATAATGGGGCTGTTGGGATTGGTGGTTCTGTTGGGATTGGTGGGTCTGTTGGGATTGGTGGGTCTGATGGGATTGGTGGGGCTGTTGGGATTATTGGTGGGGCTGTTGGAACGGTGGGGCTGTTGGAACGGTGGGGCTGTTGGGACTGGTGGGGTTGTTGAGACATTACCCATGCACGCGGGGCTGAGGGAGGTTTCTGCTGGGGGTTTTGACCCCCAGATCTGTGCTGACCCCCGAGAATGGCCAAAAAGTGCCGCTGACTCCCCATAAATTTTTTTGTTTCAGAAAAATTTTTGAAGCTCTACAGAAAAGTAACGTAAATGATAAAAATGAATTGAAGGTTGTTTTTTCACATAAATTATCATCAGAATTGACCTTTGAGAGACTTTTTTGCCTAAAAGTGGGAAAATTCTGAATCTTTTCAAAAAAATTTTTGTTGAAAAAGTGTTTCAATGGATGCGCGACATCGAGAAACGTCTAAACTTAATGTTTTTAGTGCCCATGAGCCATTTTTATCGCTTTTTTGATGTTTGAGAAAAAATTTGATTTTGACCCCCCCCCCCCGCAGAATTTCTACGCTGTACATGTATAGTTTTTAATTGGTGCACCTGTCATTTTTCATGAATTTTAACAGCGTTTTTCTTTGTTGAATTGAAATTAAGCAGGTTTCTTCATAGTATTGCATTTTGTGTTGTTAGGTAATGTATCATTTGTTTTTTGACAGTGATGATATCCCTCTGAAATAATACACATTTCCTTTCCTACAAGCGATTAAAAGAAGCATTTGTTTCTCCTGTTTAACCACAATGTTGCCAAATTCCAGACATCTCACGTTCCTGTGAATATTTAATGCCGTTTTGTTTACAAAGTTGTTAAGTAAAGCTGTTGTAATACTTTGTACATTTTTCATGCCTCGATTTCAAGCCCATTGGTAAAAGTCTAAACTTGTGAGTTTTCCTTTTTAGACAATTTTTACTGATATCATTTTTATGTAAAAGCTCTAAAATGAAAATTTTTCTCGACTCTGCCCCAGACCCCTCTGGGGGGCTGTTATATTAGTCCTGCCTTCAAAGACCCCCCAATCCTTGTGGGCTTGGGCGCTTTATGCCCTCCTTTTTAGCAATATGAATCGCTGCACAAAAAATATTTTTATCTGGATCTGGATCTGTATCTGGATCTTTTTAAATTCTGATCTGGCAAAAGGATCTGGATCTGGATCTGGTTATTTTCTGATCTGGTTATCTGATCTGGATCTGGATCTGCCAGAAAATCTGAACCCGATCTTTATCTGGATCTGGATCTGGGTAAAAATCTAGATGTTTTACATCACTAGTAGCAACTGAATTCTGGGGGTCTGATGGAACGAAACCGGAAAGAGTAGGAAGAATCTACTTCTGAGGCCTGTACTGATTCCCTCCGGCTTACAAGCATCGTCAGATCCCCACGTCCATGTATGGGTTACCCAAACATAAGACCATAGAAAAATTTTCAACTGTCAAGCGCTTCAAGGATAACGCACATAGGCATTTTCGGGAAATTTTTGAGATAAAAACTAGAGCTGTGCCGGGGCCGAGAAAACCGTGGTCTACCGTCTCATCGCACGACCCTACCCCTTATACCTATGTAGGTATATATTCTTGCTTGTAGATATGCGCGTGAAACGTTAATATTTGTTGGGATTACAAGCTATAACCAAACATGGGCATCTGGGGTCTAGACTACCCCAGAATTCACATTCCCCTCCGAAAAAAATCCGCTAGACCCCCTAGAAATTGATTTTCAGTTTTTCTGCGATTTTTTGATGCCAATTGATAACTCTCACTGAGAAACGCATAGACAGTGTTTTTCCGCCCTACCATATATTATCACGCACTTTGTGAAGCGGTTAATTAGCAAAAGCGGCGCTGTTTGTTCTGATAGACGTAGCTATCTGCTACCACGCAAGCTGGAAATGCTATGAATTGCAATTTAAAATATGTCAATTTTGATTATTAATTAGAAATCTGCATCAATAATAACATTTTTGGAATGCAACACTTACTGACAGTCAAATAAGTGATTTTGGAGTAGGATTTGGGGTTCAGGAGCATACGTGGGCAGCACCTCAATTCTGAGATATGCAAGATTTTTCTAATGTCAAAAAATGGCCTTAAAATGGCGGTATGGCGAAAAACAACATTTTTCATTTTTTCTAAGCAAGCACTATTCATTGGTATAAAAAAATTGCAAAAAAAACGAGAAGAAATATAAAAAATTGAATTCTGGGGGTTTTGGTTTCTGGGGAGGGGTAGTTTTGTTTCTCGGGGGAGGGTGCATACCCCCAATTTGCGAGATAGTCATTTTCTGACACAAAATTATATTACAACTCAATGCTGACTGTTAAAAATTAAACACAACTCAGTATGCATTTAGGATTTGTTACTATAAATAATATTGTTTAAATTAGTACACTCAAACACACCTGAAAAAGATATACTGTGAAAATGTCATAGAAAAAAGCATAAATTGTTAATTAATGTACAATACATACTTAAATTACAGTATTTGTGGAAGTATCTAAATTTGCATCGGAATTAATAAACAAACGGAAGTATAATAACATTCTTGTTGCAACAACTGAGAGTCAAATAAGTGAATGGGATTCGGGGTTCAGGAGCATACGAGGGCAGCACCAAAATTCTGGGATATGCAAGATTTTTCTAATGTCAAAAAATGGCCTTAAAAATGGCGGTATGGTCAAAAAACAATATTTTTCAACTTTTCTAAGTAAGCACTATCCATTGGTATCATAAAATTGCAAAGAAAAACGAAAAGAAATTTAAGAAATTGAATTCTGGGGAGTTTTGGTTTCTGGGGGAGGGGTAGTTTTGTTTCTCGGGGGGCATACCCCAAAATTGCGAGATAGTCATTTTCTGAGACAAAATGATATGACAACTCAATCCTGACTGTTAAACATTAAACACCACTCAGTATGCATTTAGGATTTGTTACTCTCAATATTATTTTTTTAAATTAGTACACTCAAAAACACCTGAAAAAGATATACTGTGAAAATGTCATAGAAAAAAAGCATAAATTGTTAATTAATGTACAATACATACTTAAATTACAGTATTTGTGGAAGCATCTAAATTTGCATCGGAATTAATAAACAAACGGAAGTATAATAACATTCTTGTTGCAACAACTGAGAGTCAAATAAGTGATTTTGGAATGGGATTTGGGGTTCAGGAGCATACGAGGGCAGCACCAAAATTCTGGGATATGCAAGATTTTTCTAAAGTCAAAAAATGGCCCTAAAATGGCGGTATGACGAAAAAAACATCATTTTTCAAATTTTCTAAGCAAGCACTATTCATTGGTATCATAAAATTGCAAAGAAAAACGAAAAGAAATTTAAGAAATTGTATTCTGGGTAGTTTTGTTTCTGGGGGGTGCATACCCCCAAATTGCGAGATAGCCATTTTCTGAGACAAAATGATATTACAACTCAATGCTGACTCTTAAAAATCAAACACCACTCAGTATGCATTTAGGATTTGTTACTATAAATATTATTGTTTAAATTAGTACACTCCAAAACACCTGAAAAAGATATATTGTGAAAATGTCATAGAAAAAAGCATAAATTGTTAATTAATATACAATACATACTTAAATTACAGTATTTGAGGAAGTATCTAAATTTGCATCGGAATTAATAAACAAACGGAAGTATAATAACCTTTTTGGATTGCAACACTTACTGACAATCAAATAAGTGATTTTGGAATGGGATTTGGGGTTCAGGAGCATACAAGGGCAGCACCAATATTCTGGAATATGCAAGATTTTTCTAATGTCAAAAAATGGCCTTAAAATGACGGCATGGCGAAAACACAACATTTTTCAACTTTTCTAAGCAAAGCACTATCCATTGGATCAAAAAATTTAAAAAAACTTGAATTCTGGGGGTTTTTGGATTCTAGGGTGCGGGATAGATTTGTTTCTCGGGAGAAGGGTGCATACCACCAATTTGCGAGATAGTCATTTTCTGAGACAAAATGATATTACATCTCAATCGTGACCACACCTGGGCGTAGGGGTTTGGGGGGTATGCACCCCCAGAAACCAAAATACCCCCAGAAATCAAAATAACCCCCCCAGATTCAATTTTTGAAAATTTTTTTCGTTTTTTTCCGCAATTTTTTGATGCCAATGGATAGTGCTTGATGAGAAACGTCGAAGAATGGTGTTTTATCGCCATACCACCAATTTTGAGGCCATTTTTTGACCTTCAAAAAAATCTTGCACCCCCCCCCAGAATTTTCTTGCTGCCCACGTATGATCCTGACTGTTAAAAATTAAACACCACTCAGTATGCATTTAGGATTTGTTACTATAAATATTATTGTTTGAATTAGTACACTCAAAAACACCTGAAAAAGATATACTGTGAAAATGTCATAGAAAAAATAAATTGTTAATTAATATACAATACATACTTAAATTACAGTATTTGAGGAAGTATCTAAATTTGCATCGGAATTAATAAACAAACGGAAGTATAATAACATTTTTTGGATTGCAACTTTAACAGAGAATCAAATAAGTGATTTTGGAGTAGGATTTGAGGTTCAGGAGCATACGTGGGCAGCACCTAAATTCTGAGATATGCAAGATTTTTCTAATGTCAAAAAATGGTCTTAAAAATGGCGGTATGGCGAAAAAACAATATTTTTCAACTTTTCTAAGCAAGCACTATCCATTGGTATCATAAAATTGCAAAGAAAAACGAAAAGAAATTTAAAAAATTGAACTCTGGGGTGTTTTGGTTTCTGGGGGAGGGTAGTTTTGTTTCTTGGGGAGGGTGCCAACCCCTAATTGGCAAGAGAGTCATTTTCTGAGACAAAATGATATTACAACTCAATCCTGACTGTTAAAAATTAAACATTAATCAGTATACATTTAGGATTTGTTACAATAAATATTCTTGTTTAAATTAGTACACTCAAAAACACCTGAAAAAGATATACTGTGAAAATGTCATAGAAAAAAAGGATAAATTGTTATTTAATATATATATTACATACTTAAATTACAGTATTTTTGGAAGTATCTAAATTTGCATCGGAATGAATAAACACACGGAAGTATAATAACATTTTTGGATTGCAACACTTACTGACAGTCAAATAAGTGGTTTTGGAATGGGATTTGGGGTTCAGGAGTATACGAGGGCAGCACCAAAATTCTGGGATATGCAGGATTTTTCTAATGTCAAAAAATGGCCCTAAAATGGCGGTATCGGTATGGCGAAAAAAAACATCATTTGTCAACTTTTCTAAGCAAGCACTATCCATTGGTATCAAAAAATTACAAAAAAAACGAAAGAAATTTAAAAAATTGAATCCTAGTGGGGTTTTTGGTTTCTGGGGGGTAGTTTTGTTTCTCGGGGGAGGGTGCATACCCCCAGATTGCGAGATAGTCATTTTCCGAGACAAAAGATATTACAACTCAATCCTGACTATTAAAAATTAAACACCACTCAGTATGCATTTAGGATTTGTTAATATAAATATTCTTGTTTATATTAGTACACTCAAAAACACCTGAAAAAGATATACTGTGAAAATGTCATAAATCATACAAAACAGACAAATTAATGCCGGCGCGAAACGCCGGAAATTTTTAAAAATTCCTAACCTGGCTTGTTCTCCCTTAAATCTCGTTGCACATGTACAGCGAGATTTTACGGCTGCGGGGGGTCTGAGGTGGCGCGCTCAAGCTTTCCCAGCGGATTCCGGGGCAAAGTCCCGAAAAATTAAAAAAATATTTTAATGACGTTAAAATTTTCGCAAAATCGGCCATATCGTGGTTCTGAATCAAGCCCAAACACTTAAAATTGATGAACTGAAATGCGTTTTTCGACCTCTGCTAATTACATAGCGCAGCAACGGGTCGTTGTCAATATGATATAGAAAAATAAATCAATGAAAATTTTGTTCTTATCGATTTCAGGTCGATTTGTGCCCTTCTTATTAACAAGATGCAATTCGGAAAACTGGAAATGCAAAAACATAAGAAAATTTTGCCATTCCTTTCATTTAAAATAGGATTATGTGTCCTTATAAAGGGAGAATAACAATGCAAAGAACAGACAAATTGGTACACAAAAGGCAAACAAAGCAGAGAATAGACAAACTGGTACACAATCATTTTCGCACTTATACTATTATGCTCAACAAGCATGCGCAGTTTCATTCAACGAACAAATAGTGCAATAAATTACCAAAGTGATGTGATGTGCTGGATTATTTGAGCTGATTCAAGCTTTTAAAGTCATTGGATCTATATAATAATAAATAATAATGACTAGGCGCGAAGCGCCGGAAAATTTTGACGTTTTTGCCTTTTTGAACTCAGTTTTCTGGACACACATTATTGTAACAGAAAAATCAACAATATTTCTGAAAAATTTCGGGGGGGGGCATGTGCTTCCAATGCCCTCTGGCTACGCCTATGAAACAGACTATAGGTACATAAGAGTGACCTATATGAAGACATGCACGCTAAGTGTAAGTGAATTTACGGAGTCGAAAAATTTTCAAATTAATGGCGTGCCCACGAATTGATGCATGGTATCTGTGTACCTGGGTCTACGACATTTTAACGCCGCCAGTTTGGCGCAGCCGGTTTGGCGCCGACCCGTTTTGGCGCCAACCCGTTTTGGCGCCAACCCGTTTTGGCGCCAACCCGTTTTGGCGCCGAAATGGGACTTTTTGGCGCCACACTCTTTGTAATATTATTAATTATTCGCATTTCATGTATGATTAAAGTATAATACAGATTCTAGAAGCCCATTCAATTCTCCGCGTGATGGTATAAATTACTTCTAGAATATCTCGGAATATAGTGAGATGCATCTGAAAATTTTTTCTAATTTTTTTATTTTTCTACATTTTTTCAATCGTACACAAATGAATACTCATCAAATTGAAAAGAACAATAAGTTATAAAACTGAGTTCTAACATAGTACTATAGTAAGTTTGCAAAGTTTCACTATCATGTCAAACATAGTATTAATCAAGGCGCGATTTACGAATACAAACGAAAGTACTTGTGTGTGACCTATAGAAGTATGGCAAGTTGACTTTGACTTTAGCTTAAAATATCGGTCAAAAACACATTAATTCATCCTGACATAGATTTTTTTCAATATAAAGATCAGACCCAAGTTTTATGTTGATGACACATTTGTAGTGTTTTCTGATAGAAATCAGCCTACTAAGTTCTGTGATTACATGAATCAGCAACATCCTAATATGAAGTTCACATTTGAAACTGAATGTGACAAGAAATTAAATTTCTTCGATGTTCTTGTTGAAAGGAAGTCCGATGATATTGTGACATCATCATATCAGAAACCTACATTTTCTGGCCTTTATGCCAAATTGTCTAGCTTCATTCCTTTTGCCTATAAAGTTGGTTTAATAAGGACACTTGTGAGTCGCATTTACATGATTTGTAACTCATATCAGACTTTTGTCTCTGATATTGACAAGCTGAAGCAGACTATTGCAAAATGAGTATCCCCTTGGCTTGATTGATAAGGTCATATCAGACTTTATGACAGAGGTGTATAATAAGAGTGATGAAATAAAAGTCGGTTGTGATAGATTATGCTATTCTCTTGTTTTGCCTTACACTGGTGTGCATGGCTACAATGTACGCAGCAGAATTCTGAAGCTTATATCTGCATTTTACCCTCAGATTAGAGTAAGGTTTGTTTACAAACCAGTCATGTGTATAAGCCGGTTTTTCAAGAACAAGGATGCTGTACCTGCTAAGCTACTCTCAAATTTAGTATATAAGTATACGTATTCTAGCTGTATGGCTAGTTACATTGGCGAAACTCGTCGACATTTTGGGAGTAGAATTGCAGAGCATACTGGCATCTCATTTGCTACAGGAAAGCCAATTCAGGGTGATAGCTTATCTGCTATTCACAAACATATCTCAAATAGCAATCATTGAATTACATCAGATTGCTTCAAGGTTATTAGTCGAGTATCCAACTCTTTTGATCTTTTAATCAAGGAAACGTTATACATAGCACGTGATTGTCCTATTCTCAACAATAATGTTTCATCATATCCTCTAAATTTGTTTTAATTTACTAAAATCCCACCTTTTTCATTTTCTTATAGTTTAAAATCTTTTATAATTCTTTTGAAAAATGAGCTTGCTAAGCGAGAGTTGTAAACAAAGAGAAACTTAAAGTTTAAAACATACCATTAAATTATGAAGAGAATTATAAAAGATTTTAAACTATAAGCGCCGTATCACAGAAGGTTAAGTAAGACTTGCCTTTTGGTAAATTAGCTACCCTTAGGTAAACTCTAGGTTAGGTTAGAGATTGCCATATCACAGAAGGTTGGGTAAGTTAAAGGTAAGGTAAAGCTTTGGTAAATAAAGACAAATTTACCCAATGATCTTACCCTTGCTAAGAGCAGAGGTAAAGGTCTGTTAACATTCAATTAGTCTACGTTTTCAATGGATTTGATCGAATTTTTGGATGATGCAAGTGAAAACGAGGAAGATTTATTCTTTCATGCAAACTGGCTCATTAAATGGACTGAACACTTTGAAATTTACACTGGCCAACAATTTTATATGTTACACAGATTTAGCAAGATTGAATGGCCATCGATTAATTACTCTGATTCACTGTTTTTTTTTGTACGAGACAAAGATTTTGAGGCTCGTACAAAGATTTTCAGAGCCATCTTTGTACAACGTACAAAGACTTTTTGGGGCAAAGTAATAGTAATTTTAACACTTTTTTGAGTATTTTTTAGCAAAATTTCAAAAATTTTAGGCGCTTCGCGCCGAATATCATAATTACATTGTATTTAGCTCCAAGCGCTGGCATTAAACACTCCAAAATCTATCTTTAAGCATCTTTGTACAGATTTAAGCATCTTTTACATCTATTTCTACTGTTTTATAAAGATTTTATGCAGAAAAAAGAACTATTAAACAACTTTGCACTGTTTTCTGCCGTTTGAAGATAAAATTGACTCTTTTATCTTTGCGTTGCATTAAATTCATAAGCAAATTGGTGTCTATTATGAGATTCACTCAGCACATTGCAATCGCTTTATTATTTATAATTGTGTAACACAAGTTATTTTAATTTACTGAGTCGAATTTTATGTGTAATTTCAACCTAAGACTCATGAAAATTTTGGCGTTTCGGGCCGAACTAATATAACCAGCTGAATTTAGGACAAAGTTACACCTTTTGCGAAGCGTGCGGGTCACAGATAACAATCTAGTAGTATGTAAAAATGTGTACATTCAATAGCATATCTATACGTTATATGTACAAAAAAATTTTCGCTCGTACAAAGACTTTTCCGGAGATCTTTGTACATGTACAAAGAGGCTCGTACAAAAAAACAGTGCTCTGATTTCACCCTATCTGAAACAAAGAAGCACACGTCGTCATTATTCTTTATCACCCGAAGTTCATGTAGGCATATGCACGTTACATAAAATCAAGCTAGAAAAGAAGCAACATAATTTTACAATTGATAATATTGGCTGGTCGAGGCAATGTGGCCATCTGAATCACCGGAGTTCGAAAATATTGACATATGAATTTGCCTTTTTTGAATGAATACAAATCAATTTAATTTGTATTTTACAATAATTCAGAGAATGTCAGACGCTAAACTGAACGGATTTGCAATAAAAATGATAAATTTTCTCGTCTACCTAACGTTTACCCTTAGGTACTTACCTTGCCATCACCCAACCGTCTGTGATACCAGAGCTTGGCAAACCATAGGTAACTTACCAAGGCTGGTAAACCTTAGGTAGCTACCTAGACATTACCCAACCTTTACCTTTGCCATACATTTACCTTACCCAACGTTCTGTGATTCGGCCCTAAGAAAATGAAAGAGGTGGGATTTAAGTAAATTAAAACAAATTTAGAGGATATGATGAAACATTATTGTTGAGAATAGGACGGTCACGTGCTATGTATAATGACTCCTTGATTAAAAGATCAAAAGAGTTGGATGCTCGACTAATAACCTTGAAGCAATCTGATGTATTTAAATGATTGCTATTTGAGATATGTTTGTGAATAGCACATAAGCTTTATCACCCTGAATTGGCTTTCCTGTAGCAAATGAGATGCCAGTATGCTCTGCAATTCTACTCCCAAAATGTCGGCGAGTTTCGCCAATGTAACTAGCCAAACAGCTAGAACACGTATACTTATATACTAAATTTGAGAGTAGCTTAGCAGGTACAGCATCCTTGTTCTTGAAAAACCGGCTTATACACTTGACAGGTTTGTAAACAAACCTTACTCTCTAATCTGAGGGTAAAATGCAGATATAAGCTTTAGAATTCTGCTGCGTACATTGTAGCCATGCACACCAGTGTAAGGCAAAACAAGAGAATAGCATAATTTATCACACCCAACTTTTATTTCATCACTTTTATTATAAACCTTTGTCATAAAATCGGATATGACCTTATCAATCAAGCCAAGGGGATACTCATTTTGCAGTAAAGTCTGCTTCAGCTTGTCAATATCAGAGACAAAAGTCTGATATGAGTTACAAATCATGTGAATACGACTCACAAGTGTCTTTATTAAACCAACTTTATAGGCAAAAGGAATGAAGCTAGACAATTTGGCATAAAGGCCAGAAAATGTAGGTTTCTGATATGATGATGTCACAACATCATCGGACTTCCTTTCAACAAGAACATCAAGGAAATTTAATTTCTTGTCACATTCAGCTTCAAATGTGAACTTCATATTATGATGTTGCTGATTCATATAAATTCTCTTCATAATTTAATGGTATGTTTAAACTTTAAGTTTCTCTTGGTTTACAACTCTCGCTTAACAAGCTCATTTTTCAAAAGTTTTTCTCCTCATGTGGAATAAATTGTAGTTGTTGACCATGCCGTAACATTTGACTCAGTCGTAAAAGTGGCATAATTCCGGAATAGACGACCATTGCTTTCTACTTACAGAATATAAAAGGTACAAAATAAATATTCGATCTTTTGAAGAAAGGCGTTGAAAGAATCATGTTCTCCATAAAATTTTCTAAATGGGCGTGTAAGCAGCTATGTCCAGAAATACTGGGTTGGCGCCAAACTGAGTTGGCGCCAAAACGGCGGCGCCAAACTGGCAGGCGCCAAAACGGCGGTGCCAAACCGGCGACGCCAAACTGGCAGTGCCAAATTGTCCCATTTCGTGTATACCTATAAGCTTGTAGGGTTTAAACCAGACGCACATAGGGTCTAGCCAGACCCCTTTGCAATAGAATAATTAGAAATTTTCTCAGGAAAATGAAGGCCAAAAGTGCACGAAAATCGAAAATGTTCTTTTAAAGTGCTGACCAGAAACCATGGTTCGTTTCACATAAGTTTGGGTATGAATTTATGAGAATTTTTTCGAAAGTAAGGCGTCGGATTACGATAATTATGTATCGAATCAATGCTATAATCGCACTGTCGGACAGTTTTTAGAATTTATGCCCAAACTTCTGTGAAACAGATTATAGTAATAACGTATCTATAGTCTGCATCATTTAGCCTTGAGATTTTCAGGAAAATATAAAGTGGTTGCAGAAGCTTTTAAATTAATGCAGTACATATAATATTGTACACTATAACGAGTCATATGGAGACGTATACCACTGCTAAACCGCATTACTGCATCAAAATTTAAGCCACTTTTGTCGCTCCGAGTTCTAACGCTATTTTAGCGTTTATAGGTACAACTTTAAGGTTTGAAGTCGACTTTCAGAGAATTGACAGACTCCATCTCCCTCCGCCTCCAAAAACTCGATAGTCCAATTTTTTGGTGATCTTGTACCGAAGGTACCCAGAATTCGGTTGCTGCCCATGGACAGCCTACAAGTCGTTTCTTTTTGAGCTCTAGCCATTGACATCATTAAATCGTAAAGAGCCACAACGGATAGAAGCGTGGGGCTATCAAGACCACATGTGGGTGATGATTTATCAACCCCTCACGCAGATTAGGGTAGACCTCAGCATTGAAATTTTAGCATGTTTTCTGCGATTTTTATACTTGTCTCATCCAACCAGATCCCCAAAACTTGGTTGCTGCCCGAGTTTCACAGTCAAGCAAGAGCCCTCAGCATGAAAATTTTTTGGCTAACATATAAGGCAGATTGGATATCAAGCATTTCTGCGAGTGTTTATTAATTAATTTATTTTGTTTTACTATGCTATTTCAGCATTTAGTTCCTATTACATACATAAACAGTTTTTGACTTTGGCACAAAAAGACTAGAGATTTTCCTGATATATATATATATATATATATATATATATATATATATATATATATATATATATTTTTTTTTCTTTGCTAGTACCCTACTTTTAATTAGCATGATTTGAGTGCATCAGTCAGTAAACACATACAGTAACATGCCACAATAATGACAGCAGTCCAAGAACGCGGAAAACAATTTTGTTCTTAACATCAGCATTATCTTCTAAAAACAAAACAACAGATCAAAGTTTTACTGCATAAACTTTACGCAAATATCAAGTGTAAGGAACACTAACGCTAAGATTTGGAAGTAAAATACATTTGTAGTATAATCTACATATTAACAACAAATGAATGGTGCAAACTTTACACATCTACCAGATGTAGAGAAAACTAACAGTCAGATTCCCAATTCTGATTTTACGTGGAACATTTTGAAAAAAATTAAGCTTTCGTAAGGCTCCAGAACTAAAGTTAATATGCAGTGTAAACTTTAGACAACCGCAGAGTGTAAAGAAAATTTAAGTCGGATTCGTAATTCTGATATTACTCATATATTACGATCAACATTTATTAAAAAATAAAGTATCCACAATGGCCCGACGACAAATAAATTTCAGATGTAGACCACTTTACACCACTGTTGAGTGCGAACAAACTGACGTATCACATTTGGTTTCCGGCTCATTTTTAGACTTGAGATAATGTCCAGACTCATAACCCAGAACTTGGCAGAAAAAACAAGACAGAAACACGTTTAACTCCCTTATTTTTTGACTTTACACCTCTCAAAAAAGCTACATATTGATGTAAACAAACGCAATTTGTTGTGACGCGTACTTCGTAGAAAGTACTTTATTTTTATCCTATTCGACCTCGCCCCACTTCTGAACAGAGAAAGTGGCGAACAAAAAAATGAACAAACACGTATTTTCCACTGTCCACCATACTGTAAATTTTAAAGATCTGAATCTAATTGAGTGTAAATAAATTCGGTTCGGGCCAGTTTGTAGCCCTTTGATTGTAGTACGATTGTATGTGCCAAACTTATGTTCCGCGCAAAATATTTGATATGATTTACCAATCAAAATTCGAAAAAAACCTGTTTTTTTCGCCCATTTTACACCTCATATTTCGGACTTTACACTCCCATAAACAACTGAATATTACGTTTTTTTGAACGCGGCTTGCTTCGACATGTAGCTCTTAAAAGTAACTTTATTTCTATTTCATTCAATTCATCCCAACTGATTACCGAAAAAGTTGGCAGAGAAATCTTGGACAAAATCTGTTTTTACTCATCCACTAGAGTGTAAAGTTTAAACCTCTGGTACTAACTGCATATTGATTGTAGAAAAATTTGCTGGTAAGCACAAGATAGCCCTTGATCTGTAGTACATTTCTGTCAGAAAAAATTTCTTGGAACTCATAACCGGAGTTGTTGGCAGACATAAACGAGTCGAAAACTCGACCAAAATGTGTCTTTTCATCCCCAGAATTTCGCACTCTTTACACTCCCATTCGAGAACTAAGGCGAAATTCAAAAGACAAAAAAGTGTCATCTGCAGAACCTTAAATAGATGAATAAGTCAAATGAAGTGCATGGTTTTGCCAAAAGAATTTAAAAATGAAAAAAGTTAGTATTCAGAAGACTTGAACCCACTACTCTTTTTTAAATCCATATGCGAGAACGGATACGTCAGCCATTGCACCATCTCAGGCCCGTAGCCAGGAAGGGGGTGCGATGAGTGCGGCCGCACCCCCGAGGGTCATGTATTTGTCAAACTGATTAATGGGGCACTGCTTATACTAAAGATTTCAGACACATTGTTGCAATAACTTATTACTGTGCCTTATATCCTCATAGCCAGATTTTTCTTTTGCATGAATGCTAGGTTATTTTTTTATAGTACTTGCTTAGCAGCCAGGTATCATGCTCAACAAGCTTCTGTGATCTTGAAATAGCCAATTAATGTATAGTCTGTTTCGCATAAATTCTAAGAATTTTCATCGACAGTAAGCCGAGGGTTACGATAATTATAGATCAGATCAATGCTATAATCGCAATCTGTCAGCTTATTGTCGGAGATGCTTTTAAAATTTATGACCGAAGTTGTGTGAAACAGACTATCAGTTTTGCTTTTCTAATACTTTATAGATCCTGTCTGTGTGTTCATGAGAGACTTGAAATTTTTGTCGTTTTTAGTGCACTAGCACAAAGGCTCATTCATACTTCGTCCGATCCGACATCGGACGACACCGCATGTCGCATCCTGTCGGACGCGTGTCGGGCAGAGTCGCATCCGACTCTGTCCAACACGCGTCCGACAGGATGCGACATGCGGTGATCGTCCGATGTCGGATCGGACATCGGATCCGACTTTCATTCATACTTCATCCGACTTCTTCCGGCTAAAATCAATATTTTCAGCGCAACAAACATTGATGTTTTTATATTGTCTCTCTGTCGAACAGCGTTTGTACCATAACTACCATAACTGGGCGTGGGGGGTTGGGGGCATACGTGGGCAGCAAGAAAATTTAGGGGTGCAAAGATGTTTTTGAAGGTCAAAAAATGGCCTTAAATATAGTGGTTCATGAAAAACACCATTTTTCGACGTTTCTCATCGAGCACTATCCATTGGCATCAAAAAATTGCGAAAAAAAGATAAAAAATTTTCAAAAATTGATGTCTGGGGGGTATTTTGATTTCTGGGGGGGTATTTTGCTTTCTGGGGATATTTTGGTTTCTGGGAGGGTGCATATTCCCCAAATCCCCCACGCCCAGGTGTGGTTGGGGGTATGTAACCCTCCAGAAACTAGAATACCCCCCAAAAACCAAATACTCCCCTAGAATTCAATTTTTAAAAATTATTTTTGTTTTTTCCTCAATATTTTGATGCTATTGGATAGTGCTCGATGAGAAACGTCGAAAAATGGTGTTTTTTCGCCATACAACCACTTTTAAGACCATTTTTTGACGTTTAAAAATTTTTTCACCCCTCTCCTCCAGAAATAAAAATGAAATACTGAAAGCATCGAAGTTCGTTTCATGCGCCAATTTATTTAAACTTATTAATTTATTTAGACTATTTCCCACAAATATGGATGTTCTTTAACAGCTATGATTAATAACTCCCTAGTAACGTCGTCAAAATCGCCATTAAACATTTGCAATTAATTAAATTTTAAACCTGAAAATACAATGAAATGAATTGACTGCAACAATAAATAGTACAAAATAACGAAATACGATATGCCACAGCGCTTTTATACGACTAGTACAGAGCAATAAATTAATCAAAAATTTAAAGCTTGAAAAATGAAATAGTACAAAATAAACAAGGCGTGCAATGCGCTACATGTCGCGCCAATCTTCCTACACGCTGTAGTTTAAATTCTCATGTGTGTCGGACGGACGAAAGTTGAAACCAACTCAACTTGTCCGTTCCGACAAAAAAGTCGCATTGTAAAACAGATTATGACGTCATGCGCAAAGAAAAGTCGGACGCGTGTCGCATGATGTCGGATAATGTCGGACTCATGTCGTTGCGTGTCGGAGCAGTTTTGTCAATTTTCGCATTCCGACACCAAATCGGACGGAGACGGACGAAGTATGAATGCGCCTTAAGCATGAAATATCAAAACGAATGTAACATTTCGGTTTTGGTAGGTTATCATCATCCTCATTATTTCTTGCGGTCGCACCTCCGCACCTGCCCCCTCAAAAACTCCTGTCTACGGGCCTGCCAACTTAACTCGCAGTGAAGATCGGCTTGATTATACTATATTGAAAAATATTCATCATTGTACTGAAGCTTAAGAATAGTGCATTTATGATAATAAAATAATTATTTATTAAAGACCAGTCAAAAACCTCTGTAATAAGAAAAATCTGAATAAACAATATGCAATACGAAGTTATCTATCAGCATTAGAAAAACATATGTATAATTCCAGGTTCACCTCTTCATACCTCAACAAACACAGGCTGTAGAAAATTTTAAAGGTCAGATTCGTTATTCTGACCTTACGGATAGCATTTTGTTTTAAAAATTCATCATCCACGACGCTCTGGGCGGAAAACATATTTTCAGTGTAAGGTTTACACCTGCACTAATAACGCAATATTGATTGTAAAGAAACAAAATAAATTTTGACGTGTAGCGCTTAGGACAAGGCACGTTTGAAAGATAATTACAACGTTCTGTCTACTAAGTGGAGAATATGGCAGAAAAAATATTTTTTTGTCCCAGACTCTTTACAATAAACCGCCTCTAAATTTTAAAATATTACTTTGAACAAAAATTAAAAAAAAGGCTCCCCTAGATTTTATAAACGTCTACCTTTTGAAACCAATCAGACTGCAGAGAATGGAAAAATGTGTTAGATATGGTCTTGCACATGAAAACAGTAAAAAACCGTTTAATTTACACTCCTGTTCAACAACTAATGAGTGAAAAAATTTTAAGACCAGATTTGTAACCTACTAATCAGGGAAAACATTTAAAAAAATTGGTTCTCCGCCGATCAATTGAATTTTTGACGTAAACTTTATACACTCACGCCTAGCTCGGTATTGAGAGTAAACAAAAAAAGGGGATATTTAAGTTTTTTTATTATCTACCTTTTAAAAAAACCGCATCTCCCAGATGTGTGCCGTTATAGCTGTGAGGGGGACACAAAATTCGATTACATTCTCGATTTTATCTCTTATTTGTTAGGAACCCCGTGTCCATATCATATCTAGCTTTAATAATCGAAAAACTACTTTCGGCATACTTTTCTTGAATAAATTATTTTCAAATCAATTGTGAAAAGTAATTTTTAAACAATATTTAGCGCTTTTCGCATCTAAATGGGTGCTGTTCTTTACAGGTTTTATGAAGAAAATAAAATTTTTTCAAGAAACAAGAATAGACTCCCAAACTATATGTGCCTAATTGTTCCTAAATTATTTCATCATGTCTGATTTTGAAGAATTTGTAGATATATGTTTTTCAGGATTTTCTTGGTGCCCATTGTAACAAAGGATGCCTGGTGTGAGTCATATAACATAATATAATACAATCCCCATTTCTAGGAGTTAATAATCAATAATCAATTCAATAATACTTGATTCACTAAACCAGGAGTGTAGATTCGGGTAGTCTCCAGCTCGAACTGAGCTGTCTAGTGAAAACTAAACCGGTGCTGTTGAGCGATTCCAACAGCCTTTATCAGTGCCGACTCCTCAACTGAGCGCAAAAGCCACCGAGGGAGGACCGGTTTATTGCTGGAAATTGGTCTCTTCCTTATAACAGACCGGAACAATTTTTGTGGGACAGCTGTTGCTTAAGTTAGTAGCTGTCATGTAAACGTAACATCATCTATGGTCTGGATCCCCAGAATTCGGCTTATCCTCCTCAGCAAAAAATCGATAGAACCCCCCAAAAATGAATTTTGCCGCTATTTTGTGGTTTTCGTATGAAATTAATCCTAGGGTTAACTAACTCTCAGGGGTTAAATTAACCCCCAAGGGTTAAGTATTTCATACATTCAATCTGCACACATTCGTGTACCTATGCACGGAATTTGTAGGTATAGCCGGTTGCTATTTTGCATTGCACACAACTAATCAATATTTCAAAACATCTGAATAATCCCAGAATGCGCAAGCATATTTTGCATCTATTACTATTGGAATTGTACTTGCAACAAACGTATTGAGTTTGACCTACTTTATGTACTAAAAAATGTTCAGTTTGTAACGGGGGATTTTTGTAGGGAGGGGTGGTCGGCAATCTAAGTTTACCAAAAGATTCAAAAATAAAAAACCCATTTACTCACTTGCACACTAACGCTTTTTTGCTGTTTTATACTGTGAATTTTTAGTCAACATGATTACTGGTATAGAAATTTTGCAAGAAATTTTACAGGTTCAAACAATTTTGTACGAAAAATGTTTAAATTTCTTTAATTTTCACTAAAACTTGGCCCGAAGCCTCGGGAAATTCGTTGTATTTCAACAGAAAGACGTTTCAGGACTCGAATTATTCGTCATTTTCATTTGCATTAAAGCATTTAGTAAATAATGCAATTTTTTAGAATAGTGTGTTAAAAAATAAAAGAAAATTACAAAATATGGCTTGATCAAGAAAGTTAATAAACGGAGGGAATGCTTGTATTGGTTTGATATATATGGAGTTATGACAGTTGACGAAAATTGTTGCACAATAAATATCCATTCTTTATCTCGCCACCGATGAGAGGGGCAGCCGCGACACCCAGTAGCTCCCTCCTGAATGTACCCCTTCATATATTCAAGAATGGAATCAAACTCGAAATAGAGCATGTATGTATAATGAAATGATAGGCTCAGAATTTATATAAAAAATAGGAACTGGACGATCGACGATTTCCTGATTTTGACAGTGTTATTAAAAACATCGGAAATCGTGTAATCTGCATTTCATTTTATATCAAGTATGTTACTAACTAACTAGCAAAGAAAAATGCTCCGATGGAACAAAAAGAAGAATAAACTTGGAATGTGGATTATTAAGGATGTAAAAGGAGGAGACTAGGAAAAATCTACCTAAAGTCGCAAAATCTGATGATAATCATACTTTCTCTAAGCAACGGAAAAATCGAAGTATATTCTGCGGCCAACAGATTAAAATGAATAATTAACCATAAAATGATTGAAAAAGCAGTACACTAGCTACGCAGTAGCTATGGGAAATGATGTTGAGTAAACTAACAGTCTTTCTAAGCCAATTGAATGAATGGTTTAAAACAGTAGGAAACACTTAAGTTGACTTGAAACAGACTAAATGCCCTTAAGGATTGTATGCACTAATCAATCGGCACCTGCTTTGCTTGCTTTAATGCTCAAAACAAAATAAAACAACTTTAAATACAATACAACTTAGTTTTCTATCGATCAGGGTACGAAGCTAGTCAGCGTTGCAACTTGCCAGCAATTAAATAAAAATAAACATTACAGATTTCGTTTATACACTCTTATCTAAAACTTTGAACATTCTTTAAAAAGACACTTTTTCTAGAGGCCGCAGAATATACTTCGATTTTTGCGCTGCTTAGAGAAAGTGTGATTTTTAGCAGATTTCGCGACTTTAGGTAGATTTTTCCTAGTCCCCTCCTTTTACATCCTTAATAATCCACATTCCAAGTATATCATCTTTTTTGTTTCATCGGAGCATTTTTCTTTGCTAGTACCCTACTTTTAATTAGCATGATTTGAGTCCATCAGTCAGTAAACACATACAGTAACACGACACAATAATGAAATAATGACAACAGTCCAAGAACGCAGAAAATAATATTGTTCTTAACATAAGCATTATCCTTTTTAAACAAGACAACCTTACATTATTTAAGCAGATCAAAGTTTTTCGGCATAAACTTTATGCAAATATCAAGTATAATGAACACAACGCTCAGATTTGGAAGTAAAATAAATTTATAGTATAAACTACATATTAACAACAAATGGAATAGTGCAAACTTTACATAACTACAAGGTATAGAGAAAACTAACAGTCAGATTCCTAATTCTGATTTTACGTATGACATTTAATAAAAATTAAACTTCCGCAAGGCTCTAGAACTAAAGTTAATATGCAGTGTAAACTTTACACAACACAAAAATTCAATTTTTAAAATTTCTTTCGTTTTTTTGCAATTTTTTTGAAATCAATGGATAGTGCTCACTTAGAAGAATATACACCATTTTTTACTCGCCATACCACCATTTTTGAGGCCATTTTTTGGCCTCTGAAAAATCTTGTATCCCCAAAGAATTTTGTCGCTGCCCACGTATGCTCCTGAACCCCAAATCCCATTCCAAAATCACTTATTTGACTCTCAGTAAGTGTTGCAATCCAATGCTGCAATCCGTTTGTTTACTAATTCCGATGAAAATTTAGATACTTCCACAAATACTGTAATTTAAGTATGTATTGAATATTAATTAACAATTTATTCTTTCTTTCTATGACAGTTTCACAGTATATCTTCTTTCAGGTTTTTTGAGTGTACTAATTTAAACAAGAATATTTATAGTAACAAATCCTACATGTATACTGAGTGGTGTTTAATTTTTAACAGTCAGGATTGAGTTGTAATATCATTTTGACTCAGAAAATGACTATCTCGCAAATTGGGGGTATGCACCCTTCCCCGAGAAACAAAACTACCCACCCCCAGAAACCAAACCCCCAGAATTCAATTTTTTATATTTCTTCTCGTTTTTTTGTAATTTTTTGATACCAATGGATAGTGCTTGCTTGGAAAAGTTGAAAAATTTTGTTTTTTTCGCCATACCGCCATTTTTAAAGCCATTTTTGACATTAGAAAAATCTTGCATATCCCAGAATTTTGTTGCTGCCTCGTATGCTCCTGAACCCCAAATCCCATTCCAAAATCACTTATTTAACTGTCAGTAAGTGTTGCAATCCAAAAATAATATTATACTTCCGTTTGTTCATTAATTCCGATGCAAATTTAGATACTTCCACACATACTGTAATTTAAGTATGTATTGTATATTAATAAACAATTTATCCTTTTTGCGGTATAAATTGAGTTCAAAGTGCAAAAACGTCAGAATTTACCTGCGCATAGCGCCTCCAGTTACTGTTCTTTCGTTTTGTAAAGCTCCAGCATTGCATTTAAAAGCCTAAATCACTCGAAATATTTTCAGACAAAGTTATTAATTCGCAGTTTTCTTGTTAGAAGCATGAACTGTCAAAAGTGTTTTGTACAAATTTGATAATTTTCTGCTCTGTTGTCAGACCACTAGTATTCACAGAGCTGCAAAATGTTAAGGGCGGTAAAAAATGACTAAATTTCTCAGCACTAGTGTTGTAAAAGATAAGGATTTTTTGCAAGATAAAAGATAAAGTTGAAATTTTAAAATCTAAAAGATAAAGATAAAGATGAAGATAAAAAATTAAGAATGATAAAGATAAAGATAATTCGCAAGATAAAGGAATCAAAAAGATAAAGATAAAGATAAAGTGTACAATGTTTGTGAGGTGCAATAAACGAGAGCGGGTGATGTAAAGCAGCCAACTGAATGCCCTAATTTTTACACCTGAGATCAAAGAGGTGATAGGCATTAAGCACACACAAACGTAGATTTGGGGCTTACCCGCGGTATCTGACTGACCCACGTACTACTATTACTGGCAGACCACTTCTTTCTTTTCACAAGCATCAAAACCCTGCTCTGTGCGCCTGTACTAAGTATACATAGTCGCAACACAAACTTCTCTATGTTTCCGAGGCTTGGACTTAGATTAACTTGGGTGCTAGTAATAGTACTCCCGCTTAGATCGATATCACTCCCGCCCGCTTACTTAGGTTGATATACAGGCATTAGTTTGGGCCTCATGCCATAGGGTTTAAACAATCGTTTTCTTTTCTTTTCTTGTATTACAATAAAACTTGAATGCGTCTAAATGTATTTTACGTCAAACCTACATTTTGGATTACATGCTAAATCATGTACTTACTTTATCTTTTTACAAAATAAATTCCTATCAAAAAGATAAAGATAAAGATAAAGATAGCCTGTGATTTTTCCAAAAGATAAAGATAAAGATAAAGATAAAAAGTTGTCAAGATAAAGATAAAGATATCTTTATCTTTATCTTTATCTTGCTAAAAAGATAAAGATAAAGATATCTTTTACAACAATACTTAGCACTTTGCGCCACTTATGATTTCCGAAGTGTTAGTCAATAGAAAGGCCGTAAATTCTACATGAAAACGGTAGAAATTTCAAAAATTTTCGGCACTTCGCGCCGCTTTACACTTTTTGTATTTTTGATCGTCAGAAACCGATAAATTAGCTAGGCTACATTACTAAAGGTCGGAAGACTTAGTTTTACTATACACAACGTTACTGGCATTCAATGCAAAAGTAGTCTTAAGAAATTTTTGTTTATGCCTCCCCCGAACCAAAATCCTGGCTACGCTTCTGGTCTGTTTCACATAACTTTGGGCATAAATTTTAAAAATTTGTTCGATGGTCGACGGATTACGATAATTATATATCAAATCAATGCAATAATCGCAAGCTGTCGGCTTATTGTCTGGCCTGTTTGTAAAATGTATGCCCAAACTTGTGTGAAACAGACAGAAGTATAGCAAAGAAAAATGCCCCGATGGAACAAAAAAGATGAATATACTTGGAATTCTGGATTATTAAGGATGTAGGAGGAGGAGACTAGGAAAAATCTACCTAAAGTCGCAAAATCTGCTAAAAATCAGACTTTCTCTAAGCAACGCGAAAAATCGAAGTATATTCTGCGGCCTCTAAAAAAGTGTCTTTTTTAAATAATGTTCAAAGTTTCAGATAAGAGTGAAAAAACGAAATCTATCAAGGTTAATTTTTTAAATTGCTGGCACCTGATTGATAGAAAACCAAGTGGTATTGTATTTAAAGTTGTTCTATTTTGTTATGAGCATTATAGCAAGCAAAGCAGGGGCCGATTGATTAGTGCACACAATCGTTACGGGCATACTAGTGTACCTACATTTAGTCTGTTTCAAGTCAACTTACGCGTTTCCTACTGTTTTAAACCAACCATGTCTTCAATTGTCTTCGATGTTTGCTATTTCATTCAATTGTCTTAGAAAGACTGTTACTTTACTCAATATCATTTCACATAGCTACTGCATAGCTAACGTGCTGCTTTTTCAATCATTTTCATGGTTGAATATTTATTTTAATCTGTTGGCCGCAGAATATACTTCGATTTTTTGCGTTGCTTAGAGAAAGTCTGATTTTTAGCAGATTTTACGACTTTTTCTTCCATCGGAGCATTTTTCTGTGCTAGTACCCTACTTTTAATTAGCATGATTTGAGTACATCAGTCAGTAAACACATACCGTAACATGCCAAAATAATGACAGCAGCCCAAGAACACGGAAAACAAAATTGTTCTTAACATCAGCATTATCCTTTTCAAACAAGACAACCTTACATTATTTTAACAGATCAAAGTTTTTCAGCACTAACTTTACGCAAATATCAAGTGTAAGAAACACTAACGCTCAGATTTGGAAGTAAAATAAATTTGTAGTATAAACTACATTTTAACAACAAATGATTAGTGCAAACTTTACACAACTACTAGGTGTAGAGAAAATGTTGTGTACATGTTTTTGCACACTTCTGCAAACTTGATATCATAGGTAGCGCGTTAGCGCGTACCTATAATATACTTGGGTACCCCCAACACCTGGGCACCCCCCTACAGCTATAACGGGACACTTCTGGAAGGTGCGGTTTTTTTTAAAAGAAAGATAATAAAAAAATTCGCTGCCCATGTTTTTTTGTTTTTCTTGAAACTCAAAATTGACTGTGTAAAGAAGGTGTAAAGTTTTTGTGTAACGTTATAACATAGGACAAATTTTGGGACCTTTTACTGCGGCATGTGGACAACTGAGTATTGATGACTCGAAGGATTGAACAGAATAGGATAATAGAGGGATGAATTCTACAGATGACACTTTTTTTGTTTTTTGAAATTCGCATTATTTATCGAACGGCAGTGTAAAGAGTGCGAAAATCTGGGGTGAAAAAGCACTTTTTGGTCGAGTTTTCAACCTTCCTATGTCCGATACTAACTCCGGTTATGAGGTTTTTAAAATGTTTTCTGACAGAAATGTAGAGCGGATCAAGGGCTACATTCTGCATATAAGCAAAGTCTTCTATGCTCTATGGTGAGTTAGATCCTGGGGTTTAAAGTTTACACTCTAGTGGATGGTGTAAAAAAACGGATTTTAACTAAGATTTCTCTGCCAAATTTTTCCGCTTATGAGTCAGTGCAAATCGAAGACAGCATTAATAAAGTGCCTCACAGGGGCTAAACATCGCAGCAAACCGCATTTAAAAAAACGCAATATTGAGCTATTTATGGAGGTGTAAAGTTCGAAATCAGAGGTAAAAAATGGGCTAAAAAACACGTTTTTTCCGAAGTTTGATTGATAAATCATGCCAAATAATTTTGCAACAGAATTTTGGCACACAGGAATGTGGAATGTACTACGATTAAAAAGCTACAAATTGTACCAAACCGAATTTCTTTAAACTCAATGGGGAGTTCGGTACGGAATTTTAAAGTTTACAGTGTTCTAAATGATGGAAAATACGTTTTTGTTGCGTTTTTTGTTCGCCACTTTCTCCGTCCAGAAGTCGGGATAAGTCTAATAGAATAAAAATAAAGTGCTTTATATCGGGTGCATGTCAAAGCAAATTGTCTATACATTAATATTTAGCGAGTGTAAAGTCAAAAATTTGGAGTTTTAAATGCGTTTCTGTCTTGTTTTTTCTGCCTGCTTCTCCGGTTACGAGTCAGGGACACGTTTATCAAGTCTAGAAATGGACCAGGAATCAAATTTGATATGCCAGTCTGGCGCATATGTTTACACTCTACGGTGTTGTAAAGTAGTTTATACCAATTGTTAGTTTGCCCATAGAACATTATGTAGACTTAATTTTTTCATAAATATTAATCGTAATATCGGAACAATATCAAAATTACGAATCTGACTAAAATCTTCTTTACACTAGGTGTTTACATGAAGTTTACACTACATATATATTTATCTTCGTTTTTGAGCATTCCTGAAACCTAATTTTTTCTTGGAGCCTAAAAGTTTTCAAAGGATCAAATGTGAGACGTCACGTAGGCGCGTTTGTTTACATCCAACAGTGATGTAAAGTAGTTTACATTCATTGTTTATATGTCCTCAGACCATTGTAGAGACATAATTTTTTCATGAATGTTGATCATAATATCCGAGTAATTTTTTACACTGCATGTTAGCCTTTGTTCTAGAGCATTGCAAGAATCGAAATTTTTTCCTGAGATATAAAAATTTACAGGGAATGAAATATATACGTCAATTGGGCGCGCTTACTTACACTCAGCAGTATTGCAAAGTGGTTTAAACCTAATGTTTATTGTCTTTAAAACATTATGGAGACTCATTTTTCCATAAATGTTGAAAGAAATATCGGAGCAATATCAAAATTACGAATCCGACTAAAATATTCTTTACGCTATGTGTTTGTGTAAAGTTTACGTTACGTGTTAACCCTAATTCGATAGACTTGCAGAGACTTTGTAACTGAAGTCAAGAAATTTTCAAGGATTCATATGTGAGACATCAATTAAGTGAGTTTGTTTACCCTCAAAAGTAATCCAAAGTGATTTAAAAATTATGTTCAAGTGTCCTTAGATCATTGAAGAGATGTAATTTTGTCTTAAATGGGTTGCATTAAAGTTAAATCTTTCTTAGCCGTGTTTATAATATGTTTCACAAAATCTTGCACATGGAGAGCTATCGTTTAGTTGATGTGAATTGCCTGCAAAAGTGGTTTAAAATGACCCAGCAATCACACTACTGTGCACAGAAGTCGACAAAGATATACAGCTTTATTGTAATCATGTACATTAATAAGCCGTAAACTGTTAGTATTCTCTACACCTAGTAGTTGTGTAAAGTTTGCACTATTCATTTGTTGTTAATATGTAGTCTATACTACAAATTTATTTTACTACCAAATCAAAGCGTTAGTGTTCCTTACATTTGATATTTGCGTGAAGTTTTTGAATTTTTGCCGAAAATCTTTGCCTTCTAATTTACCAACATCCCGCCTTTTCCATTTTCTTGAAGTTTAAAATCTTTTATAATTCTCTCATAATTTAATGGTAGGTTTAAACTTTAAGTTTCTCTTGGTTTACAACTCTCGCTTAGCAAGCTCATTTTTCAAAACTTTTTCATAGTGATCAGATTAGTTGCGTTTAGTTTGGAATTGGTGGACGGTCGTTATTTTATTACTCGGCTTAAATAAACCAAGTGACTATCTTTTGATTATTTTCTTCATCGCAAATTCAAACACCCAATTTTCAATTTGAAAATTGACCCAATTTTCAATTTGAAAATTGATCCAATTTTCAATTTGAAAATTGAAAATTGGGTGTTTTCAATTTCAAAAGTCACAACACATTGTGCTTGTGTATTGATTGAGTGAGGATTTGCAATGTGAATTCGTTGGTTAAATTTTTGTGCTTGATTATAAGTGAACTGCACATTAAGAAGAAATAACTTAATGCAGTTTTAATTTGAAAATGGATGGTGTCAATAAGGTTGTCTTGTTTAAAAAGGATAATGCTGATGTTAAGAACAATATTGTTTTCCGCGTTCTTGGACTGTTGTCATTATTGTGGCATGTTACTGATTGTGTTTACTGACTGATGTACTGAAATCACGCTAAATAAAAGTAGTGTACTAGCAAAGAAAAATGCTCCGATGGAACAAAAAAGATGAATATACTTGGAATTGTGGATTATTATGGATGTAAAAGGAGGGGACTAGGAAAAATCTACCTAAAGTCGGAAAATCTGCTAAAAATCACACTTTCTCTAAGCAACGCAAAAAATCGATGTATATTCTGCGGCCTCTAAAAAAGTGTCTTTTTTAAATAATGTTCGAAGTTTCAGATAAGAGTGTATAAACGAAATCTATCAAGGTTACTTTTTTAAATTGCTGGCACCTGATTGATAGAAAACTAAGAGGTATTGTATTTAAAGTTGTTTTGTTTTATGAGCATTATAGCAAGCAAAGCAGGAGCCGATTGATTAGTGCACACAATCGTTTCGGGCATGCTAGTGTATCTACATTAAGTCTGTTTCAAGTCAACTTACGTGTTTCCTACTGTTTTTAACCAACCATGTCTTCAATTGTCTTCGATGTTTGCTATTTCATTCAATTGGCTTGGAAGACTGTTAGTTTACTTAATATCATTTCCCATAGCTACTGCATAGCTAACGTGCTGCTGTTTCAATCATTGTTATGGTTGAATATTTATTTTAATCTGTTGGCCGCAGAATATACATCGATTTTTTGCGTTGCTTAGAGAAAGTGTGATTTTTAGCAGATTTTCCGACTTTAGGTAGATTTTTCCTAGTCCCCTCCTTTTACATCCATAATAATCCACAATTCCAAGTATATTCATCTTTTTTGTTCCATCGGAGCATTTTTCTTTGCTATACAATATATCACTTGCAGAAAGTTCGAGTTTATTCGCATAAGTACTTAATCTGCAATTGCTGAATTTATATCACAAAGCAGAGAAGTTTCATTGTCTACTTAATGCTATAACGCTAGAACAATTGCTTAACTGTGTAACCATGCTCGCTTTAACATGTGAAGATGGACTATAACACTGTGGGCGTGATTATTACGATTGCTCGTTTATTGACGCGTTTTTCTATTGGCCGACTAAAAAATTTGAATACTACATCTCACCATTT
This sequence comes from Mermis nigrescens, assembly GCA_036768485.1. Classification (NCBI taxonomy): domain Eukaryota; kingdom Metazoa; phylum Nematoda; class Enoplea; order Mermithida; family Mermithidae; genus Mermis; species Mermis nigrescens. Next base: position 1,441,378 of record JAVLUZ010000271.1, on the reverse strand, counting down.
TTTGCTATCACCCGGCGATTTTTCGTTTCTATCAGTCTAGTCGCTCGCTTATGCTATTATTGGATTTCGTATCGCCGTCGTTCATCGTATTGCTGCCATTACCACACTATCGATACCGCGATCAAGGTCCAATCGTCTTATTGTATATATTACGCTAGACTATAATAGTCGCCATATTAGTTGGTAGCCATTCTACGACGTGGTGCCACTGTTTAGCCCAACGTATTGTTTGGTGCGTATGTTACTTATGACTGTCCTTATTAAGAAGACTTCTTAATTAAAGTTAAATTGCTATTGTTGTCTCATTTTCTTAGCCTGTAAAATACACATTGGGAGCGAAGTGCTGCCCAATTTTTCCTAGGATCTAAGACATATAATTCAGCCCCAAATTTCTACCTAAATTGCTGCCCAAATTCCAATAGCCTTTAGGTACATAGTTGTCGGTGGACAACTCCCCAAGGCTAATCTATATCTCTGATCCCAATAGCCTTTAGGTACATAATTGCTAGGTATATCTCACAACTCCTCAAGGCTTATTAATTCCTGATTGCCATGGAACTCGAAGATATTCAGCCTAACCTGCAGGCAATTTATCACACAACGTGTTGGTCCTCAAGTTAACCCAAAAAGTTAACGTTACAACGTGGTGCTGCCACCAGGATTACTGAGTTAAATTTAAATTTCTTTCTCTTCCTCTTCTTAAATGAATTAATTGATTAATTTGAGTATTATCATGTGTTGTTCTTTGGCTGTGCTTATAGCTTGTCTGTGGCCGGGTTATTCTAAAATTATTTTTCGGGTTGGCTGGTCAGTGGACTAGTGCTATAGTGGCCAAGTCACAAGTCTATTTCGCTGTACCTGGTTGGTCGGCTAGGGCTTTTGGCTGGTGGGGGTTGGTTTTCTATTTAAATTGGGGTTGGTTTGGAATCAAGACAGGCATTGGGCAACGTTATAGAATTATGCAAATGCAGTGCATGCTATTTGCATAGATGTGTGTTATTTAAATTTCTAGGGGATAGGTCGGGTATATTGTATAATAGTATAGTATTGTCATTTTGTTGTATTGTATTATTATTATTGCGTCGTGTCATATAACAGTACAGGGTTGTATGCTAGTGTTTAGATACATCTTTGTTCTGTCCTTTTTGTGTAGCAGTGCTGAGCCGTATGCTAGAATTTGCATAGATACGATTCAGTTCTGTTTTCTATTTTGTTGTGTGCATAAATTTGCATGGCATTGGTCCGTTTCTGGTCTATCCCAGACTTGTATTATTTAGTAGTAATTGGTGGGCCCGGGCAAGAATTTGTGTTAAATTTGCATAGCATTTGTGTTAGTGGGTAATAGCCCAGGTTAATACAAAGTGTTTAATTGTTTGCAGTCCATTATATTGACACCTATAAAGAGGCATAGGTTGAAGATGTCCACAGATAGTGAAATTATAGAGTTACGTAAGCAGATGCAAGAAATGACTGATGTACTACAGGTGGTTCGGAGAGAATGTACACAGCTAAAGAGACAGAATGAGGAGCTCCAAGCCAAGCTAGCTGGTGAGGGAGATGTCCATCATTCATGTGAGACTCGGTTTCAGGTCATTGAGTCTGTGATGCAGCGGTTGGCTGATGAATATAGGGAAGTAGTTGATGAAAATAAGGAGTTGCGGTCTATGCTGCAGGAGCAAGCTAATGGTTGCATTGCTCAGCAGGACATGATGATAATTTGGCACTCCAGCATACGTGGGCAGCAAGAAAATTCTGGGGGGTCCAAGATTTTTTGAAGGTCAAAAATGGCCTTAAAAATGGTGATATGGCGATAAAAACACCATTTTTCGACGTTTCTCATCAAGCACTATCCATTGGCATCAAAAAATTGCGAAAAAAACGAAAAAATTTTCAAAAATTGATTTCTGGGGGGGTCTTTTGATTTCTGGGGGGTCTTTTGGTTTCTGGGGGGTCCAGACCCCCAGATCCCCCCACGCCCATGTGTGCACTCCAGGAACGTATGGTTCAGTTGGAGAGGAATAGTAAATTAGCCGAGGGGGCTACAGATGGACTTAGTAAGAAGTTAACTAGACTCAGTGGTGCACATGATCAGTTGAGTCATAGAGTTGAGAAGTTTGGTGAAGACTTAATTGAAGTTGATTGGCAGCTATGAGTTGGCATAAATGATCTTGGAGCTATTGTAGCAGGGGATGCCCAACAGATGGAGCAATCAAGTTGGCAGTGTCAAAAGAATAGGGAGATGGTGGCAGTTGATAAGGATGATGACAATGGTGTCCATAGACCGAAGATTGTCAACAAGGAGCTTAAAAGCAAAGCTCACTCTCCAAAGTTGAAACGTGAAGCTTGTGAGTTGGTTCATGGAGGTTCAGTGTATGAAGAAGTGGACAGAGGTCGATCTAAGACTCATAGGTCTTCTCGGACCAAGTCCAGAAGTGTTGATAGTCGATCTTCAAGTCGATCAGTGAGTAGCCGTGCTAGAAGGCACCATAATCATGATCATGAGGAGGAGCGACAAAAGTGGAAATTCAAGGTGCCTCCACAGTTTAAGAGCTGTGATGGGTCCAACCCAAGTGAGTTTCTTGATTGGTTGGCCAAGATTGAGCGGTCAGCGGAAGCTTCAGAATGGAGCAATGATTATAAATGCTGGCTGATAGCTAACTTAGTTGAGGGTCGAGCGGCTCAAGTGTTAGACTCATGTAGTGCATCTACAAAGAAGGATTGGAAGAGGCTTTGGAGGAAGCTAGTTGAGAAGTTGGTGTCCTCTCAACATTTTGAGCAAATGAGGAATGAGCTCAGAAGAATGCAACAAAGGACAAATGAGGATGTGGCAAATTATATCACAGAATTTAGAGACAAGGCTCGCCGAGCATATGCAAATGAACGGCATAGTCACTATGACAGTGAAGTCACTCGATTGTTTATTGCCAGCCTTCATAGTGAGACAACAAGGTTGAAGACATTGGAGCAACATTGTCAGAGTTTGGATGAAGCCATGGACTATGTCTTAAACCTTGTGACTCTTCAGGACTTGGCTAAGCAGAAGCCTTCAAAGAATTTTTCTGCTGCAGGATTTCAGGCAACCCCGGTACAGGCATCCATGAAGCCTAATCCGCCAGGGGCGCAGCATCAAGTAAGGGCTATGCCTCAACCTAGGGCAACTATGCCACAGAGTCAGCAAAGTCAAGCTAAACAGAACCCCTTGACATGCTACAATTGTGGACAAGTGGGGCATGTAAAGACATTCTGTCCAGGGCTACAGAAGAGGCAGTACCCCCAGATGGATTATAATGGCCCACAGCCAGGGTTCATACCTCAGAATCAGCCATATTCAATGTGGAGACCATCTAAGCCAAACGTTAGGTCATTTCAAAGACCCTTTATGGCACCTATGGCTACATTGAATCGTAGTGCAGACCCACAAAATTGTTTTGCGTGTGGATCTCCAGGACACTTCCAGAATCAGTGTCCACATAGAATTAATATAGGCCCAGGAAGTTATGGTGGTCCAGATCAGGAGCCACAAAGGGGTCAGATAATTGAACCTAGAATAGAGGTGCCAAGCTATGTACCAATAAACCCAAGTGGTCAAGCTACAGTTAGTAATGGTTGTGTTATAACATGCGGTGCTACTGTTACTCGCAAAGTCCGCACCGACTTACATGCAGTTGTCATAGTTGAGGTTGGTCCTCACAAACTACCTGTTGTTGCTTTGGTTGATACTGGTAGTATCTGCAACATCATTTGTCGAAGCTTGTATGAACAACTAAAGCCAGTCATGGGTCTGCAACAATTACAGCCATCACCCATCAAGCATATTAGCAGTATGTCTAGTGATGAAATAAAAGTCAATGGCGAATTGAAATTGGAGGTGGGTCTTGGTATGTCATCAGTCCGACAGTTCAAATCAATTTTTGCCATAGTAGACACCCTCCCATTCAGTATGATCATTGGTGCTGAAGGCATGCTTGATGGTTCATTGCAAGTGGATGTAAAGTCCAAGTGTGTCTGTGCATACCTCCCAGACCAGACAGTTTATGCAAAATTTTTGGAGCCTATACAGGAAAATGATCCATTCTCATGTGCAGTTGTGGCTTTAAAGTCGGTGAAGCTGCCACCACACACAATGTGTTACGTGCCAGGTTTAGCGGCCGGAGTGATTGGATCAATAAGTGGTTATTATTTGGCAAGTCCCACCCTTGATACAACAGGGCTTATGGGAATAGAAGCCCTAGTGACGTTACATAATGGGCTAGTACCAGTGGCATTGTTGAATACCACTGATAAGTATCAGAAGATTTCAAAGGATATGATTCTAGGGTCATTGAACCTACAGATTGACAAAGAGCCAGAACACATCAAGCTATGCTCTAGTCCTTCTAATGCTGCTCAGTTAAGTGTTAAGATAGACACCCGACCCATTATGGAAATCATTCAAGATATAATGGAACATGCTGCAGGGACACAATCAACACTAAGTGCTGACCAGAAAGTCAAACTTGCCAAGTTGTTGCAAGTCAATGACAATTTATTTGTGGAAATAAGTGGCAAGGTGGGTCGGACCAGTTTGATGAAGCATAGGATTGATACTGGGTGACACATTACCTATTATGCAAATGGCTCGCCGATTCCCCGAATCCCAGAAGCAGGTAATTGATCAGGAAGTAGAAAAGATGTTAGAAGCAGGGGTTATACAGAAGTCAAGCAGTCCATATAGGGCTAACTTTGTGTTAGTGCTGAAGAAAGATGGATCATGGAGACCTTGCATTGATTTTCGGTTACTTAATGGTGTGACCAAGAAAGATGTTTATCCCTTACCACGTATTGATGAAACATTGGATGCCTTAGGGACAGCAAAGTATTTTTCCACATTGGATTTGGCATCAGGTTATTGGCAGGTTGAGCTTGAGGAAGCCAGTAAAGAAAAGACTGCCTTCTTAAGTCGCAAGGGCTTATTTGAGTTTATGGTCATGCCCTTTGGTCTCTGCAATGCACCTGCAACATTTCAACGATTGATGGACCTGGTATTGGATGGATATCTATGGAATTTTTGCACAGTGTACTTGGATGATGTTATCATTTTCTCTTCATCCTTTGACGAGCACTTGCAACATTTGCAGTTGGTGTTTGATCGGTTACGGCAGGCTGGTCTTACATTAAAGGGAAAGAAGTGTTATTTTGGGAAACAAGAAGTCCCCTTCCTTGGTCATTTGATATCAACTGGAGGAATAAAACCAGATCCGAGCAAGATAGAGGCTATTAAAAGTTGGCCAGTGCCAAAAGACAAGAAGGAATTGTCTTCCTTCATTGGACTTATTCAATATTATAGACGATTCAGTCAGAATTTCTCGGCTAAGGCTGCAGTCCTTAATGGTTTGCGGAAGGCAAACAAGCCCTATGAATGGACCACAGAATGTCAAAAGACATTTGACCTACTCAAGGAAGAGGCTACAAGGTATCCCACATTGCGGTATCCAGATTTTACTAAACAATTTGTTGTTTATACTGATGCTTGTGAATATGGCCTAGGTGCTGTCTTAGCACAATATGAAGATAAGACCGAGTGGGTGATATCATATGCCAGTCGGTCATTGTCCGATGCTGAAAAGAAGTATCATATCAACGAGAAAGAGATGCTGGCTATATTCTGGGCAGTCACTGGTCCATTCAGGCCTTATGTCTTTGGTCGTCAGTTTGATTTGGTAACTGATAGTTCTGCGGCTAGAGCGCTCAAGAGCTACACTGGAGATAATGGACGTATTTTAAGATGGCAACATGAGCTTACTGCATATACATTTGAGATTTTCCATCGGAAAGGACTAGTGAACTCAAATGCTGATGGTCTATCTCGACGTCCTGCAAATTCAGAGGGACAGAAGCTCGAACAACAAGGAGGTAATGTTGCAAGTTTTATGTCCGATGTAAGTTATGTGAATGCCACTACAGCAGGTACAACAGGTAAGAAGGAGTTTTGTTGTGGGCTAAGTCCACCAATCTCCTTAAGTAAGGCTAATCCTTTGAATGTTGTTGCTACTTTTGCCGCTGAAGCTAAGGCTTTTGAAGAAGATGTGCCAAATGATTGGGTTCAAGCATAATGGGAAGATGAGTTTTGTGGACCGGTATTGAACTATTTGGTCAATGGGCAGCTCCCAAATTCTACAGAAGAAGCCAATCGTATTATAAATCGGTCAAAGCTATTTCTGTGTGCAGATGATAGGCAGTTGTACAGGTATGTCAGCTTCAATGGGACTGATCTCTATAGTCTACAATTGGTAGTTCCAAGGAAATGTCATGCCGAATTGTTGAGCTACTTCCACGAT